>JAUIMM010000178.1:37265000-37425283 GCA_031769625.1 Taudactylus pleione
AATGGTGGCGACAACAACACCAACAAAACCTTTGTACGCACATGGATCCCCGGTAGATTTATGCTACCACTGTGGTGCAGGTATACATTCACCCAGAGACTGTAGGTTTAAACACAAACTGTGTAGGAAATGCAACAAAAAAGGGCATATTAAATGGATATGACAGTCACAGGCATATCACCCTGAGGCCACTGGTGGGAGACCAAATCGCACTAAAGTACGGAATACATATGCTTTGAAAGACTATAAGGTGGACTCAGACAGTGCAATGATCTGGGCAGTTTGGAAGTGTTAGCAGTAAAAGGCAGTGAAAAACAAGCAATTTGGGTCACTCCCTGAGTAAATGGCCAACCTATTAAAATGGAACAAGAGTACCAACGTCATTTTAAAAATGTCAAATTAAACAAAACTTTGATGCTGCTTAAAACATATACTGGGGAGAAGGTCATTCCATGCGGGGTATTGCCTGTACTCGTACAATTTAATGGACAGCAGGAGACTCTGGACTTATACATCGTGCAAAAGGGTGGCCCTGCATTGTGGGGCCGGGAATGGCTGTGAAAAATTCAGTTAGACTGGTCGGCCATCAAAGGCCTGAGCGTCATACACACTCCACCTTTGTCCCTTAAGACAGTCCTTAATCAAGCTACAGTTGTTTTCCAACCAGGCAATGGGACTCTGCAACACATAAAAGGGAAGCTAGTGCTAACAGATGGAGCTGTTCCCCAGATCCATATGGCTCGCCCGGTACCTTACGCTATTTGGCGGAAGGTGGAGCTGGAGTTGGACAGGCTGGAAAGTGAGAAAATCTTATCCACGGTGGACTGAAGCCCTTGGGCAACTCCTGTCAGGGCTGGATTAAGGTCTGTGGGGGCCCCTGGGCAACAAACTTGTGAGGGCCCCTATATACCACCATTTCTTGTCACCCTTTTTTTTTTCCTTTTTATTCACCTTAATGTCCCCAGTAGTAAGGCCACTCTTGCAATGTCCACTGTAGTAGTGCCCCTTATGCAATGTCCCCAGTAGCAGTGCCCCTTATGCAGTGCCCCCAGTAATGGTCCCCCCTTTGCAGTGCCCACTGTAGTAGTCTCCCCTATGCAGTGCCCCCAGTAGTGGTCCCCCCTATGCAGTGCCCCCAGTAATGGTCCCCCCTATGCAGTGCCCACTGTAGTAGTCCCCCCTCTATGCAGTGCCCCCTGTTGTAATGCCCCTTATGCAGTGCCCCCAGTAGTGGTCCTCCTATGCAGTGCCCTATATAATGCCCCCAGTAGTGGTCCCCCTATACAGTGCCCCCAGTAGTGCCCCTTATATAGTGCCCCCAGGCCCAGTAGTGGTCCCCCCTATGCAGTGCCCCTTATATATTGCCCCAAGTAGTAGTCCCCCCCTATGCATGCCCCAAGTAGTAGTCCCCCCTATACAGTACCCGCAGTAGTTGTCCCCCCTATGCATTGCCCCCAGTAGTAGTCCCCCTATGCATTGCCCCTAGTAGCGCCCCCTCAGTGCCTCCATGATGGCTCGCTCTTTGCGGTTTGTTGACGCCTCTATGTCTGAGCGAGTGAACGAAAAATGCGCTCGCTATTTTGTAAAGACGCCCCTTTGCCGTTCGCATCACACGTCATCTCCGGTATTTATTAGATTAATCGGTAACATCGAAAGGCATCAGAACTGCTCGCAGTGCTTGTGGTAGGATTTTCTTACCGCTATCACTGCGAGCAGTTCAGGCTAAAAGACAACCAAGTGACGTGGTCGATGACGCTTCTTTACTAATTATGCACTCCCATTAAACGCCCTTTTGACCGTTAGGCACGCCTGCGTTCGGATCTCCACTCCCCCGTTTTCAAGCACCTTCCCCTGTTACCAACCACAAACGGTACATTCTGTCAATCAAATTAGCAGCCCCTCGCTGTTTTGCGAGCGCATGATTTTCGACCGCAATAGCTGGTTTGCGCATGCGCATTACGACCCATACGCATGTGCATTTGTGCAAACATCACTCAGGACGAGCGGCCGCTTACGAGCGGCTCTGAATCAGGCCCTCTGTTACAAATTGTGGGCATACTATTGATGCCAATGGACTGCACAACTGTCAGGAAAAAGTGGAAGCTGTGTTAAAGGCTCCCCCGCCAAAAGACTTGTCCCAGCTTCGCTCCTTCTTGGGGTTCATTAACTATTACCACAGATTCTTGCCTAACTTAGCAACAGTTCTGCATCCATTACATCAGTTGCTCCAGCAGAGTCAAAAATGGCTATGGTCAAGAGACTGTGAATGTGCTTTTACACAGGCAAAGGACTTGATTACGTCAGACACAGTATTAACGGAATCGGTATGATATGCCGGTGGCTGGATAGCCGCCGGCTGAAATCCCGACAGTGGAGGCCCGCATGGTGTAGAATCCCGACAGCGGTAGGTAAGTATCCTAACCAAAATAAAGAGATGTGTATTTACTAATGAAATATAAAAATCCAGCAATTTAGTAACATAAATAAACAATCAAGCACAATAGATAAATGCATGTAATGGCAAAATATATAAAATAATCCTGATATTGCACAAAAGTGTTCTCAGATGGCGCAGAAAATTATAAGCAGCACAGTAAACTGCAGAAGTAGATATGTATCAATGTACAAAAATGCAAGTTGAACAAACAATGCAAGTAGTGAAAGAGAGGGCATTCTTTCTCAATTGGAGCAGAAAATCATAAGTACTGTATCTCAATATTCTGCAGGAGTAGATATGTACTAACAAGTTTTGACACACTATATAAATTTGAACATAGTAATGCAAATAGTGAAAAAGAGAAGGCACTGTTTCCATTCACTTAGTTATAGAAAACTGGCATGTAAATGTTCATGTAAAGAGGTGTCTAATATAAAAGAAAAGAGGTGTCTAATATAAAAGAAACTATCCTACCACAAACGGTGAAGAGGAGCCGCTGGTGTTCGTGAAAATAACATGCAGCGTAACTGGTAACTGGTCTACCCTGCACGTGGCTCCTGAACCTTTAACCGGGTGCGGATGGTTAGATCACATGGAAGGTAGTCATGCCGGCCACAGACACCTCTTTTGCCTTCCGACTTTTTTTTTTCCAACGCTGTTACATCTGGCGACTTGTGTGTATGTTTGGAATAGGAAAAATCGGGATGGCGGCTTACAGCCAGGTATTTTTCATTCCGGTGGATTTCTGGCAACTTTGAGGCCATTTACATTCCATTACATTATACAATTTGCAACTCGCTGGAATATTAGCTGAATCACACCGATTTTTAAAAATCAGAGGCTATTGCATTCCCCTATTATTATTGTTATATACAGCTGTTATATGATATAATGCTGGTCAAAGGCACGTGGGTGACGGACATCAGAACAGCTGACATTGGCCCTCATTCAGAGCCGCTCGTAAGCGGCCGCTCGTTCGCACTGAGCGATGTTCGCACAACTGCGCATGCGTACGGATTATAATACGCATGCGTGAACCAGTCAGTGCGGCCGAAAATCGTGTGCTCGCTAAATAGCGAATGCCTGCTATTTTGAGTGACAGAAGGAGGCGTATGTGGGTGGTAACAGGGGAAGGTGCTTGAAAACGGGGGAGTGGAATTAGAACGCAGGCGTGCTTAAAGGTCAAAATGGGCGTTTTAAGGGAGTGCATAATTAATAAAGCAGCGTCATTGACCACGTCACTTGTTTTTTTTTACTCTGAACTGCTCGCAAAATAGCGGTTGAAAAAACCAACCACAAGAATACCGAGCAGTTCATACGCTGTTCGATGTACTCGATTAATCTAATAAATAGCGGACATGACGTATGGTGCGAGCGGCAAGGGGCGTATTTTTCAAAATAACAACCGCAAGTTTTGCTCGCTCGTTCAGACTTAGAGGCGTGAACAGACCGCAATGAGCAAACGGTTCATTTGAATAGCCACCCCTTGTTTTAGAACGAACTACCGCAAATAGCGAGCGGCTCTGAATGAGGGCCATAGTTTACCCCAAGTGTAATTTCTGTAAATAGTTCACAAACTAGCTAAAACCTATTTGATAAAATAGTTTAAAAAAACGCATATTTTAAAAGTATTAACATTATTAACATTTCTAGAAGGACGTTCAATTAGCATATCCACTTCCAGCTACTGTGCAGTCTATAGTAAATGTAAAAACAATACCGTCAAATATATTTTATATATGGATGGCCCAAACATAAACTAAAGGGTTTAAACCTCCACTAAAGTGAATATATTTGTTTTCACTTTGTGTAAAAAGCTAAGGAAGAATCACAAAAAAGCTCAAACCCGCCCACCGCCACCACCACCGACACAAACACGCACGCACACAATCTGAACTAAACAAGAATAGTAAATTTGCTTATGAGATATCTGTTTTAACCAAGTTGCATAACTCCATTAATTTTTTTTGCAAAGGTGGTTAAGATTTAATGTAAAGAGAAAAAACAATAAAAAATGTATCTTACTATAATAACTGTTGTTCCCCAAACAATTGTTGTTCCAGTCCAGTAGCACACGCAGGGGGGTTTCTGAGTACCCAGAAACCCCCCTGACAGACTGGATTGCAGGCACCATGTTGTTAAGCCCCACCCCTCGTGGCAAATTGCCGCGATTTGAGGGTCAATATGGAGGAGGCGGAGCCAATATGATGTGATTCCATTAGAATGGAGTGATTTGGCCCCGCCTCTTCCCGATTGACCCACAAATCAGTGCATTTTGCTGTAAGGGAGAGGGGCCGAATTACATGGTGCAAGTCTGCTAGGTCCTGTACCGATCAGATCTGCTGCAAGATAAGTTTGTTTGTAATGTATATGTGACATAAGTGTGTATGTATGGTATGTGTGACATATGTACAGTATGTGTGTGTATATATTAGTGTGTATGTATATATCTGTGTATATATATATGTGTGTGTATGTATATATGTATGTATATGTATACACACACAAATATATATATATATATATCTATGTATATAAATATATATAGCATTTCTAGTCGCAAGTTCCCCTTATGTTTTCGCTAGTTGGTCCCACATGTACACTCAGGTCTGCACTCCTCTCTAGAGTTGTTTGAGCCCATCTGGTCACAATTTATCCACCCTTGTTCTGTCATTCTGAGTTAACATTGAAGCGAATAGCTTGACACATTTTTAATGACATCACTCTAGCTCATTCCCAGTCTTCTGTGCTGGAGCAACAGAAGTATGTTGCTAAAGTTTATTCTGTCTGATTTTCTGGATTTGAACTTGGCTGTTCCCTTTGACCTCACTAGCTCTATCCTGCAATGGCCGTGGATTGTTTGTGAACAATTGCTGCCTGATCCTGACCTTTGCACCATTCTCTGACCACATCTATCAACAGTTGACTCCTATTAGGGCTTTGACCTGTATGTACTAAGGCAGTATAAGTTTAGTCTGTTTTATTTTAGGATTATGTAAGTTATTAAAAGCCCCAATAATATAACTATTATTTGCACATAATATAATGTTTTGGACTTAATTAAATATGTTTCTGAGATCTACTGTTAATACTGATATTTATGGAGATTGAGTGTTTGTTAGCCATTGCACATGCATTGACTTGCGATTACGCTCACACAGAGGATTCACTCGCAAGTTTAGTGACATGTAGTCAGCGTTTGACGGAGGTATTGAGGGGGGTTTACAAAAACGCTGGTGTGTCTGACTGTTTAAACGCCCTTTCAAGGTGCAGAAATTAGCCAATGTAATCTCCAATTGGTAAGTGTGTATTCTAACCAAATCACTCAGCCGGTTGTTTGGTCGGTCAGGATTGTATAAGCCTAGGTTAAACATAATATTAAAATTAAAATATTTAAAGTTGACATAATAAGAATACAGCGATACCACCTATAAAAAAAATCATTGAAAGCTTTCTCTGAACCAGAGGACCATGGTGAATGACAACCATTCTCAATTAATTGTGTGCATTATGGACCATCGCCAGCTATACAATACAGCAGGGATGGGGAACCTCAGGCCTGCGGAATCACTTGGTGTGGCTCTCTGAGCTTTTTTCTGTTAGCCTCATCTGGCTAGCAGGGTGCCTAGAATGGTAGTAAGGGGGGGAAAGCTTGGACTGCACACCCTAATTTTAAACATAATAGGAGGTGCTGCCATGCTGAGACTTGTAGTACACTACAGGGGACATAGAATGCAGGTGACTCTAGGTACAGTACTAAGAACCATGACCAACAAAAAAATCCTGATAAACTCTACAATTAACATGGAGTAAAAGTGAGGTTCTTAGCAGGGCCGCAGCTAGGGTAGTGTGGCCGGTGCCATGGCACAGGGCACCGCAGGTCAGGGGGCACTGTTTGGGCCTATGTACTACCATGGGGCACTGAGAGAGGGAAGAGTAAGTACTGTTTACCCAGGCCCAGGCTTGGTGGAGAGACCTGGCAGGGGCCTGGGCCATCTGCTGAGGGGAACATGGTGCCGCGCATACTATGGTGAGCTGCTGAGGGAATATTCACATTGTCCACATTGCAGTGCAGATTGTCCCCTCCCCCGGGGACCTGATTGGCTGAGCACCGTAAGCCTGTCACGCCAGGAGCCGGGAATGTGAGTCACATCATCCATCATGTGACATGTAAGAGCGGCTGATCCAAACGGGACCCCAGAGAGAGGACACAACTGTGGCCGCCATTCCCACAAGTACCCAGCTCTGTGTGGCCATGTCTCCTTCAGTACCATGGCCCTTCCCCACTCATGATGGCCCTGTATACTACTACTACCATGGGCTATATTGATAGCCTGCACCTAGTCTCAGTATGTTTTCCTTATCTTTAGCATCACTCTTCTACTGCTACTACTAGTAACTTGCATAAGGAATAGCATTAATAAGCATTCATTCACATTCCAGCTCATATAGCTAGCCCGAGGGACTCTGACCCGAATCATCAAACCCCTAGTGCTGTGACACCCATTTTATGTTGTCTTTTTTTTTTTTTACAGAGGTGGGAAGTGGGCCCCAGCTAGTATGTTGCCTAGGGTGTTATGGGGACTTAGGGCCCGATTCAGACCCGCTCGCAAGCGCATTGCGCTCGCAAGCGGGTCGATTGTGGCCCAGTGCGCACGCGCAGTGTGTGCACTGCGCGTGCGTGAGCACCGGAGCGAGCGCCAAAAGCGCTCGCTCTGGGACTCACTACAAAAGGGACGGCTGTCGATGTTGATCGACAGCTCGCCCCATTTTGTAGGCGTGGCGGGGGGGTGGCTTCACAAACAGAGGCGTTCCCATCCGAACGCCTGCCGTTTGAGGGCGGCCCCACTGACATCACCAGTGATGTCAATGAGAGAGCTTTCGGCTCTATTTGAGCCAGAATCTCTCTGGGGCTTGACCATCGTGACCATCATCATGGCCGCTCGCAATAGCTGTGGGTGTTACCCCACAGCTATGCGAGCGGACAAGAGGCCGCAACTAAAAAAAACCTGCGCCCACCCTGATTCAGAGCGAGCTCTCGCTTTTTGCGAGCGCCTCTGAATCAGGCCCATAATCCAGCTCTGGTTGGTATACTTGATCAGGCTTCACATTCAGGGGCCTATTCATCATACCGTAAAAATCGATGGAGGTAATTAGGTTTAGAACTCGCATGGAGTTCTACCTAATTACCAGAGGAATTCATCATTCCTCCTCTCCATAACTATCTATTCCGAAAAGCTGTCATTTTTGCAATGACAGCTTTTCGGGAAATAGATACTTTTCCCTCTCTACTTTAAGTTACCGCAGCTGGAAACAGTGCTGCGCATGCGCTGTTACATTCGTAAACCCAGCGCATGTGCAGCACTACCTACAGCGGCGGTAAGTTTGTGTGCCCCCCCAACCCCCGCTTCCCCCTTCCCCCTCCACTCACTTCCCCCCCGTCCCGCACTTACCTGCCCGCGCAGCAGCCTCCAGCTCTGTCTCCCAGCACACCACGGTACAGTATAGAAAAAAAAAAAAGGTTGCTAGGAGAACACAGTGTGCGAGCAACACTGCAAATCGGAAATTTACTATCATTAAGGTCGGGTGATTCGGTCATTTTTTCAGGTTGAAATTGGGTGGTTTAATGCCGCAAATTCGTCCGTTTTGAACAATAAAAATGATATCACCATCGTCTCAATTTGGAAGTACTTTTCACTTATTTCTGCCTAAATTGGGAAATTGACTATTATTTGTTTTGCTCAATTCGGCCATTTTACACTCAAATCGATAGAAGTTTTAAATGCACCACCTCCAGAGCTGCGAGTTCCATTCCAACATACACAAATCAGTGTGATATGTGTATGTTTATGAATGGCTAGTGTATTGTAAGGGTTAATTTTAAAGAAAAAATTTACGTGAGGTCCCCCCCTAAAACAGAACCAGCCCCAAATTTTTCATAGCCAGTCCTGGTTGTCTAAGTACAGGGACAAGAATGCGTAGGGTTCCACTGTACTTAGTACAACTAGCACTGGGTTCTGGGAACCAGTCCTGGTTCTGGATTTACAGGGGGAAAAAATGCGTAAGGCCCCCCTGTAATTCCCAGAAGCAGTACCGGACCCTTTCTAGCAGAGGGCTGATGCCACAGCCAGGGGAGCCATTTCACCGTCCCCCTCAGCCGCAGCATCAGTCCTGACCGCTAGTCAGCCCAGGCCAATAAAAGGGTCCCCCTCTCCAGGGCACCCCTGGCCTAGGCTGATAGCCCGGGGCTATTCCCGCCACCCCTGGGCGGTGGGTGGCGGGTTGATAGTCTATGTGGTGTGTAAAAATATAGAAGTATCAACATTGTCTTCACAGTCGAACTGCAGGTCCCAGCAAGCCTTCCCCGCATGCTGGTATTTGGAGAACCACAAGTACCAGCATGCGGGACATCAATGGGCTGCTGGAATCTGTAGTTCACCTGTAAAGAAATGTGTAAAAAAACACAAAAAACACACACACCGTAAAAGTACAGTTTTATTATATACATACACACACACACATACTCACCTACATTACCAGGAGTGGTCCCCTTGTCCAAAGTAGGCATCCAAAGTCTTCATAAAACAAAAAATTAAAATCCCCATCCACGCAACACATAACAACCAGGATGGTTGATATCTCCCGAATGAAATGCTCAGACGCGGCTTCTGCCTTTATAGAGCTGTATCTGAGCGTTCACTGGCTGAGAGAGGTGAGCCCCCGCCTCTCTCAGCCAATGACTCACCTCTCTCAGCCAATGAATGGCTCCTCCATTGAAGTCAGTGGTGGGAACCGCAGAATAAACTTTAGTAACCTGCGGCTCTCCATTGACTTCAATGGAGGAGCCGTTCATTGGGCTCTATTAAAGGTAAGTCCTAGATAAATTTAATGTGTCAGTATTAGGGATATTAGGGACCCACCTTAAAAGGTTCACCGTGATGTGGTAGGTGGGCAAACATCTTTGGCCAAACATGTACTAAGAAACCTTACTTTAAAACACCATGTTAATTGTTGGAGTTTATTATAAATATTTTGATCATTAGAATTGTTAGTGTTTATTCTCTATTTCTCTGCAGTATGAAGCGTATTTATGCACTAGTGTGCATTTCAGTAGTAGTAACACATTTCACTCCATCAAACTCATCCCCTCCCTACTGCTCCTCCCCAGATGCTGTCATATGGCTTCATAAACCTATAGTATACACCTTGTGCCATATTTCACTTTCATGAATCAATGTGTGTGCCATAAGGTCAGTCAGGATCTGATTTATGGCAGACAGCAAATACTAAGCTCCATAACATATATGAATAATGGTGTAAATGAATAATGGCGATTTTCAGTCAAATGAAGCTAGTGAGCCAGCTATGTGTAAGCAAGAAACAGAGGAAAAGCAGGCCAGGATCCACCAATGGGGTGTTTAGTTGCTTATAGATAGGAAATAAATATGGCCAGGTTTCGATTCCTTCAATGATTACTGCACATGTTGAGGCTGTTGATAACTGCATCCTCTGTGCTAGGGTATTGCTAGAGATGGTGCTATTATGCAGGTTTAAATTACACCACATACTGTAGAGACTTCTTACTTGGTCACATTTCTATGATAAACAACTACAATGCATCCGGAAAGTATTCACAATGCTTCACTTTTTCCACATTTTGTTATGTTACAGCCTTATTCCAAAATGGAATAAATTAATTTTTGTCCTCAAAATTCTACACACAATACCCCATAATGACAACGTGTAAAAAGATTTTTTTAGATTTTTGCAAATTTATAAAAAAAAAAACACTAAGAAATCACATGTACATAAGTATTCATGGCCTTTGCCATGAAGCTCAAAATTGAGCTCAGGTGCTTCCTGTTTCCATTGATCATCCTTGAGATGTTCCTACAACATAATTGGAGTCCACCTGTGGTAAATTCAGTTGATTGGACATGATTTTGAAAGGCATACACCTGTCTATATAAGGTCCCACACTTGACAGTGCATGTCAGAGCATAAACCAAGCATGAAGTCCAAGGAATTGTCTGTAGACTTCCAAGACAGAATTGTCTCGAGGCACAAATCTGGGGAAGGGTACAGAAAAATATCTGCTGCTTTGAAGGTCCCAATGAGCACAGTGGCCTCCATCATCCGTAAATGGAAGAAGTTCGGAACCACCAGGACAACTGAGCGATCGGGGGAGAAGGGCCCTAGTCAGGGAGGTGACCAAGAACCCGATGGTTACTCTGTCAGAGCTACATCATTCCTCTGTGGAGAGAGGAGAACCTTCCAGAAAGACAACCATCTCTGCAGCAATCCACCAATCAGGCCTGTATATTAGAGTGGCCAGACGGAAGCCACTCCTTAGTAAAAAGCACATGGCAGCCCACCTGGAGTTTGCCAAAATGCACCTGAAGGACTCTCTGGTCTGATGAGACAAAGATTGAACTCTTTGGCGTGAATGCCAGGCGTTATGTTTGGCGCAAACCAGGCACCGCTCATCACCAGGCCAATACCATCCCTACAGTGAATCATGGTGGTGGCAGCATCATGCTGTGGGGATGTTTTTCAGCAGCAGGAACTAGGAGACTAATCAGGATAAATGGAAAGATGAATGCAGCAATGTACAGAGACATCCTGGATGAAAACCTGCTCCAGAGAGCTCTTGACCTCAGACTGGGGTGACGGTTTATCTTTCAGCAGGACAACGACCCTAAGCACACAGCCAAGATATCAAAGGAGAGGCTTCAGGATAACTCTGTGAATGTCCTTGAGTGGCCCAGCCAGAGCCCAGACTTGAATCCAATTGAACATCTCTGGAGAGATCTGAAAATGGCTGTGCACCGACGCTTCCCATCCAACCTGATGGAGCTTGAGAGGTGCTGCAAAGAGGAATGGGCGAAACTGCCCAAAGATAGGTGTGCCAAGCTTGTGGCATCATATTCAAAAAGACTTGAGGCTGTAATTGTTGCCAAAGGTGCATAAACAAAGTATTGAGCAAAGACTGTGAATACTTATTTACATGTGATTTCTTAGTTGTTTTTTTTTTATTAAATTTGAAAAATCACAAAAAAACTTTTTACCCATTGTCATTATGGGGTATTGTGTGTAGAATTTTGAGGGCAAAAATACATTTATTCCATTTTTGAATAAGGCTGTAACATAACAAAATGTGGAAAAAGTGAAGCGTTGTGAATACTTTCCGGATGAACTGTATACTCTGCCCCTCAACCGTAAAATAAAACTGTGGTTTGTGATGCTGCTTCACAAGTATGTACCCATGCCCCATATCATTTATTTGTTTCCAGCTTATTAGAATGTGTTTAACCATATTCCACAACAGGGTTATATGCTTTGTAGCATTGGAATGAAAGTAACTTTGAACAAGTCAGTTGAGAGAGGATCACACTAAAAAAGTTTTAAATATTTTTTTTTATCTTCATGAAACATACTTTTATCTGCTTCTCTACAAACACATATTAAGCAGATTACAAGAAAGCCCAGTCAGGTATCAATGATTCAGTTTGAGGTCCTCACTCTGATGGAATGACTCATGCGGGGCAGCAACTGTATCCTACTGAATGATAATGAGAAAGACTTCCCCACTGCATACAAATCTCCTGCCGTGTAGCCTGATCCGTGACTAATTCCACCCCTGTCCTTTGACCCTCCAATGCCATCCTGAGATCATGACTAACATATTAAAATGCATTCAAAAGACATTTGCAATTATTATGTAAATTAGAAAATGCCTTCTACATTCCATAAATTATATGTTTGTTATTGTGTGTTACTACCCTGCACAATAAGGGTTCACCTAACAGTTCTCTAATAGACTAAAAGTCGTTTATGCCCAGGAAAATCTGAGTGAGTTTGACTCTAACAAATAAGTATTTAAGGTCTTTATATCCTGATACAATTCATCCTCAAAGAAGAAGAACAGATTGTAAGCAGTAACGGCGTAAGTCCTATTGCTGTAGTACAGACACCTCTCAGCATATTCCTTCCAATGGGCTAAACAGTTACAGGGCAACAACTTGAAGAAGAGGGCTATTACCTTTCAACATGAATATTGTTTCACTTATTATTAGGAAAAGGGGCCGCAAATGTTGTTTGGTTAATAAAAACAGTGGTGTGTTCAGCATTTGCTTGGTCTTCATGCATTTATACTGTTTATTGTGGTAGAGATAAATGTCAATGTATGGTATATATTTTGAAGTACAGTCTAATAGGCCTATTAATTAAGGTAATTTCTCACAAAAATAATGCTGAAATGGCAATATCCTAATTCAGGAGATAGCAAATTTAACTGCAGTCTTGCACCATTTACCAAGCTCTGAAAAGCAATGCTTGGCACGAAAGCTATGGATATGAAATGCCAACGGCTGGAAAGCCGTCTGACTAAATCCCGACGCCGCAAGTCTGAACGCTCGAAATCCCTACTGGGGCTGGTAAGTACCCTAACCCTCCCCTCTCCCCCCTCTAAATCTAACCCTCCTTTAGTGGTACCTAACCCTAACCTGCCCCCGGTGATGCCTAACCCTAACCTCCCCGCAGGGGTCCCTAAACCTAACCTCCCGTCCGTCGGCATTTTGACTGTATCCCCTTTATATGGTATTAGCCAGTCTAACTCTATGGAGGGACTATCCCCAGAGAGGAATCGCCTGTTAGTAGCACTTGTTAAGCAGTGAGACAGGCTTTTAGGGAATGTTGCATTAGACTTGCGCTAGAGAAGCTTTATTATAGTGCAAAACTCCCCTAGGCAGTTGCAAACGTGAAACAGTGTAAACCAAGTAAATCTCAAAGTGCTTGTTGCACCTGAGATGACTATAAAATTATGTAAAAACTGCAGTTTCTGCATAATTTTATGAATTGTTACTATGCACTAATAGCACAATGCAGGAGAGTTCTAATGCTGGGTACACACGGGACGATCTGTTCAGCGAATGATATCACTGAACTCTCCTATATTGAAAATTAACAATATTGTCCAGATTGGCCTGCATGCATACCCAATGGACGATATCGTTATCGTCCAGTGGGACACGCATTGTTGGTTGTTCATTGCATACAAACGGAACGATATCGTTATCGTTCATATCGTAACGATATATCATTCCATGTGTAATAACCTTAAGATATCTCCGGCAAAGTGCTAAATAGCGCTGCAGATCGCAGTCTCCATTATAATCAATGGGGACTACGATCTTACCAATATGTAATTATGTACTAATCTCCGAAAAGCATATGGTGTAAACCACTGTAAGCCTTTGGAGGCTTATGAGCAAGCCAGAGGTCTTCTGAACTCTCTACCGCAGCCTTCGGCCGTGGGCAGAAATTGACACTGTGCGTACGCGCAGTATCAGCTTCCCCCGGAGAAGTCTGTCACTAATGTGAAAGACTTCTACAAAAAGCCGGGGATATAACTCACAGGGACAGTGGTTATCGCAACCACTGTCCCTGCAAGTTTCCCTGAGCACATAATATCTGCCACAAAATGGATATTTAATAATTGCGGCAGATCCACAATTATTAATACATAGGACCCTTTTTGGTCTATTTAAATTTTTTTTTACCGTAACAGGCAATATATTTTTTTGTCTAATTTTGCCTAATATCGCAGTATTTACACAAATATAAGTGCCAAGGAGTGAATATACCAGTCCAGGCAAAGATAAAATCCTTATGTCGAGTAAAGCTCCAGATGTCTTTCACAAAAATGAAAGACATTAAAGTTATACAAGCCCATTGCGCAGACCGTAGAGAAAAATCCATTATAAACATTTGGATTATGAGAATTTTATGTATTTTGATTTGTTTAAATTTAGCTTCCTTTATTTATTTTATAGACTTTGAACATGTCCCAATTAAAATGTAAAATATTTGCCACAAAATGGATATTTAATAATCGCGGCAGATCCGCAATTATTAATACATAGGCCCCTTCTTGGTCTATTTAAAAAAATTACCGTAACCGGCAATATATTTTTTTGTCTAATTTTGCCTAATATCGCAGTATTTACACAAATATAGGTGCCATGGAGTGAATATACCAGGCCAGGCAAATATAAAATCCTTATGTGGAGTAAAGCTCCATATGTCTTTCACAAAAATTAAAGACATTAAAGTTATTCAAGCCCATTGCGCAGACCGTAGAGAAAAATCTGTTAAAAACATTTGGATTATTAGAATTTTATGTATTTTGATTCATTTAAATTTAGCTTCCTTTATTTATTAATAGACTTTGAACATGTCCCATTAAAATTTAAAATATCTGCCGCAAAATGGATATTTACTAATCGCGGCAAATCCGCAATTATTAATACATAGGCCCCTTCTTAGTCTATTTAAAAAAATTACCGTAACAGGTGTCGAAGCCGGATAATTGGCTGAGACAGGATCGGTTTAAAATTAAATCTGCGCGACGCCGTTTTGCGAATGGCAATGAGATGCCATTTTGCGACTGGCCGCCCAGCGCCATTTTAGTGAATCTCGCCCATTATAAGTACATACGGCCATGCTATTATTTAGCGTCGTGCGATTCCCACGCAATAGAAAGAAGTTAAAAGTCCTCACCATATAAATACAGTCACTAAAACATATAAAATGATTAACCCTGCAAAACACGTACCATGGTGTACTCCACAAAAACGTAGTCGCACAATGCTAACTAGCGTCTTTTCCCAAATCCCCAATACTTACACATTGCACACTTACATAAAAGGTTCCCTAGCATTAAAGGTTAATACTCAAGGTTTATTCAGTATTATTAATGTTGTGAAATAAATGTAATTTGATATCTAAGGTTTAGTACATGGTAAGCAGACCGTGTTTGGTGTTGTACTGATCCACTGTGTCTTTGCAGATTTCCAGTACCATCGGTGAAAAGATCGCAACATGTGTCTGCAAACTATATGTAATGTAACCAGCTTAGATTTAGTATGCAGCAAGAAAAAGGACACAAAGGGCTGTTGAAGGCTGGTTTGTGTCCATTCGAATTGACCTATGAACTATACTGTAACAGAAGAACCAAGAAGAAGAACCAATGGAATCATGCCAAACTATTCTATTGTATTGCCTATCTCTGTAAGAGTATATATGTGGGCTCTCTAAACTTGGATGCCAGTCTTCTTGCCTTGCTGATGACGGAGCGGAGGTTTCTATATTGATGCTGGTATCTGGGTCCAGAGCGCGTGCGTATGTAACAACTGTACCTTGGGTCTGTATGATTTATTTGCGCTAATCGTATTTAGATCACAGCGTGTGACCATCTGTTTTTATATTGAATAATAACTTTTTGTGCTTTGGAACCACACTCAAAGTCTGAAAGCATTTATTTCTTGTGTGACTCATAACGCTAAATAGCGACAATTTTAGAAGGTATAGGTAGGTAGGAATCGATAGGTAGGAACTCATAGTTGGGGGCTCACAGTGTGAATCACGCTACCGGTCATTTGGTAACACTCGGTCAGCGAACTCTCAGCAAAAGGGTGGAGGCGCCATAGCAGGAGAATGAATTGTGCCTTCAAAAATCTGCTTTGTTGCCAAGAGTCTGCTACCCATTATTGTAGCTTAAGGAGCGCTGATTAGAATCCAGGGACCAAAGGAAAATGTTTGTTTTCCTTCATTGATAGATTTATATGTTTAAAAGGGGAAGTCGCACAATAGCATAAGGTTAATAATACGTTTTGTGTAGTAATCTCATTATTGTGTATGCGACTAGTCGCATAATAGCATATACGTATTTCCTGTATTGCTGCCACGTGTTTAAACAAAGCCGTTGAGAGTGTACGGTGATATTGATAGATAGCATTGTTGTAAATACCTTGATCAGTGTTGCCATAGTCTGGGAAAACGTGTATTTTTCTGCGCAGGAAAAGGGTGTGTAACAGTGAATATTTGTTGGTAGGGGTAACATGTTCCCTTGTTAAGGGTATCGTAGGACCCTTAAGTGCTAGGCGCCTGGTGTCGGCCTAGTGGCTCGGTAGTAGATACCGCAGTCTATACACATAAGCAGGTGTAGTTGTTGTTTTTGTTGTAGTTTTGGCTCTCAGTGTGATTACAGTATTCAGTGATCAGTTAGGGTTATTTGAGCATTGTAATTGAACTGCACAGTTTTGGCTAAATTGTGATTGTGAACTAAGTAGAGGGTGGACGAAATCACTGAAAAGGGTAGGTGTTATTGGAATGCTTACATGCTAGCAGTTGAAAGGTAGTCAAAAAGGGATTAGGTGCTTGGAAGCAGCCTGGTTATTCTTCCATAGGTGTGTGGGAGCATCCTGTTAATATTGTTCACAGGTAAGTGAAAGTATCTTGACTGTCTTTCACCAGTTTAAATCTCTATTGAAAAGCTTAGGGTTCTCCCAGAATGGGAGCCAAGCAAACGGTTGAGATGTTAGATGATGTGCTGCTGTTGGAAGTGCCGCTTGGGTCGGCGCGGCATACTATGCATACTAAGTACGGTGCTTATGCGACTAAGTACTGTGATGTATGGTTTAAAATGACAATGAAGAGTGTTAGACCTTTCTCCAGAATTGGCAGCTTTGATAAGGAGGTATTGAACAATGTCCGAGATATCATCTGTATGATGCGCTCTTGAATGAAAAAGGTAAAATATAACGAGTGTTTAAAGTTGTGGCAGCGTGAGGGGGATGCGTTGCTTAAAGGTGTGCACGCGATGCAAACTAGCGTTGCGAGCACATTACAGGAGAGTGCACATGCAGCGCTAAACTGCGGTGCAGACGCGCCACGAAATAGCGCACACGTGCAGCAAGGTAGCATTGTGGAAGGTATTGCCAGTGGTTCACGCACACCACCGCCTTATGCGGATGGGGGTGCAGGTACAGTCATTGTAAAAACCCATAAAAATTTAACAAGTAACTTGTACCCTCTCTTGAGTAATCACAAAGAAAATGTTTATGATGCGGATGATGAACCTGTCGTTATGTCTGCCATTTCCCATGCTGTACACATGTTAGATGCTCCATCACAACAAGCACAAGTGGTGCCGCCATCTTCATCAGTGATAGTACAGGAAGTGTTAACATCAACTGCACCCGTAGAGGAAGTTGTTAATCATATACGCAGCAGTAATAGACTCAATCCCCAGCCAGGTAACAAGGTCAAAAGTAGCAGTGCAGCCGGTCTGCATCCCATCTGGACAATAACTGTTCCGAATGGGAATGCGGATGCGAATGGTGTAGTGCCCACAAGGGAGGTAGCAATGCATTGTCCTTGGACAAGAGCGGAGCTAAATTCCATAATGAATGATTTCCCTGATCCTAAAAAGGAATTAGCCAAATGCCAAAGATTTTTGAAAAATTTGGGTAGTGCTCACGAGCCAACCAATAAAGATTGGCGAGTGGCATTAAGGGCTTATCTTTCACACAATACTGACGTGAAAAAGTTTATCACGGATTTCGTATTGGATGGAGATGGTCCCGTAACAGACGAGAGTAACCAAGGTAACATTACCCGCATAATAACTCAATTGGGTGTATATTTTCCAGTAGTAGTTAACTGGAGTAAAATTTTCACCATAAATCAAAAAGAGAGTGAATCTGCAGAGGATTACTGTAACCGAGCTCTGCACGCTATAACCCAGTACACTGGGATAGAGGATATTAAAGATAGCACTCATCACAGGAGAATGATCATCACTGTACTTATGGATGGTCTAAAAGAGAATCTAAAGACCCGAGTTCAGACCTCACTACCTGGCTGGAGGGGAGTTACTGTAGACACGCTCATACAATCCGCTACTGAACATGATAAAAACATCCTCAAAAAGAAAAAGACCCAGAGCGAGAAGCTAATGGCTGTTAGTACTCAGGACCTCATTCAGAGTCAGTCGTTGCGGCCGCACGGTCGTACGCCACCGATGTTCGCTAAACTGCGCATGCATACAGTTCGCAATGCGCGTGCGCAAACTAGCTGCTACGATCAGAAATTTCTCTCTCCTTGAACACAGCCAGGTCGGTTGTTTGAGTGACAGAATGAGGCGTTTGTGGGTGGTAACGGGAAGGTGCTTGAAAACGGGGGAGTGGAGATCCGAACGCAGGCGTGCCTAATTGTGCGAACGGCTTTTTATGTTAGTGCATAATTAACAAAGTAGTATCATGGCACACGTGACATGGGTGGTTTGTACACTGACCTGATCGTAGTGCTTAAGAGAGGGTATGGTCAACCTTAAGCTCTACGACCAGTTCCGATGGTTACCGATGGTCTCGATTAATCCTTATATGGCCGGAGATGACGTGTAATGCGTACGAGAAGGGGGCGTATTTTTTGTCTTAAGGCCGCATCCTCCCCTTGGTCGGCCAGCTAACGATCCGATCTTAAGGACGCAACTTGCGAGTGCATCATTTGCATATCCGGCACCTTTTCCCTTACGACCGTGCGGCTGCAACGACCGACTCTGAATGAGATCCGACTCTGAATGAGGTCCTCAAGCTCTAGAAGGAATGACTGTAACATCACAGCAACCAGACACACAAGCACCTGCACAGCTACATGTCCTCACCAACCCTGCACCACCACAAACACAGCCCTACCCCACTTATCACACACAGCCTCCAAACCCATACTATCCACAACCACCATATTACCCTCAACACCCTTATCCACACCCACAATCTTTCCCTACCACTCAAACCACACAGCAACCCTTTCACCCACCCCACTCATGAAGGTGCTTTAACTGCAACCAAGTGGGACATGTATGTAGGAACTGTAAGGTGAAGAAGGTAGGACCCCCTAACCAGGGAGTACCTGGATATCCCCATAAGGGATATACACAGAGTACAGGAAATTCAGTCACCAGCTCCATTTGTGGCCTTAAATGCTGTATTGGAGAGTGAGAGTCAAGGCTAGGGTTCAGGTCATGCCTGTAGTCTACAGATAGTCAGGTTAACGGGAAGTACTAGGGAAGAACCGGTGATGATGGTTGATGTTGCTGGTACTAAATATCCTTTTCTTGTAGACACAGGGGCGACCAGCTCAGTGATAAAATCTCCAGCTCATTTACAGGTGACCAGCGAGACAGTACCAGCAATGGGTGTAACGGGTAAAGTGCAACATTATCCTTTAACAAAATCCACAGAGGTCACTATCGGCCCATTGCATACCAGGCATTCTTTCCTTCTGGCTGCAGCGGCTCCTACTAACCTACTGGGAAGGGATTTGTTATGTAAGATGGGATGTGTCATATATTGTACCCCTGATGGTATATTTCTAGATATCCCAGAGAGAGTTGCGCACGAGGTGAGGGATATATTGAACACCCCCCAAAGGATAATGTATCACTCTACCGATTCAGGTAAAAATCCATCTCCGGTAGATCAAATGTTATCCCAAATTCCAGATTCACTTTGGACCAAGGATGGACAGGACACTGGATTAATGGCAAATGTAGCTCCCATAATGGTAAACCTAAAAAACGGTAGGCAAGCTCCAAAAATTCTCCAGTACCCATTAAAACAGGAGGTAGAGTTAGTGATTTATCCCATAATTGAGCGATCATTACAGCAGGGAATTTTAGTCCATACAGCAAGTGTAGCCAACAGTGCCATCTTTCCTGTGAAGAGGAGTGGTGGGAGGGGTTATAGGCTGGTACAAGACCTTAGAGGGGTTAATAAGGTAATAGAGAGCCAATTTCCCGTAGTGCCAAATCCAGCTGTCATTCTTATGCAAATCCCATCAAATGCAACCCATTTAACTGTCATTGACCTCTGTTCAGCTTTCTTCTCTGTACCTCTTCATCCTGACTGCCAGTACCTATTCGCTTTTACATACAGGGTTGTACAATACACATGGACATGATTGCCCCAGGGTTTCATAGACAGCCCCAGTATCTTCTCCCAAGCCTTACACGACTGTTTACAATCTTTTCAACCTGCCAATAGATCTGTTCTAATACAATATGTGGACGATTTATTGTTATGTTCTGATTCGTTTATGTCATGTTTAAATGATACTAAACTTTTATTGCTTCATCTCTCACAAACAGGACACAAGGTTGCTAAGGACAAACTACAGCCATGCCAGTTCAGGGTTAAATACTTGGGACATTGCCTAAGCTAAGGGTTACGACATCTGACAAATGACAGAATCCAAGCCACACAGAACATGACACTGCCGCAAAATCAACAGCAAATTCGTACCTTCTTGGGCATGTGTGGATACTGCAGAATGTGGATCCCAGGTTTTTCTATTTTGGCCTTGCCATTACAGGACTTAAGCCGTCATTCAGAGGCGCTCGCAAGAAGCGAGCGCTGGTTGTTAGGCAAGCTGTGGGTTACCACCCACAACTTAGCGACCGACCAGGTTGATGGTCGCGATGGTGAACACCATCGCGACCATCTGGGCTTGCGACGAGAACCTAAGGTTGGGTCTCGGCAGCTGCAAGCCCCAACTTGATTGTCTTTCACCGGCTTAAATCTTTATTGAAAAGCATAGGAGTTGTCTCAGAATGGGAGCCACGCAAACAGTAGAGATGTTAGGCAATGATGTGCTGCTAATGGAGGCTCCGATTGGATCGGCCCGTCGTATTATGCATACTAAGTACGGTACTTATGCAATAAGGTATTGTGATTTATGGTTTAATATGACGAGGAAGTATGTTAGACCGTTTCCCAGAATTGGTAGTTTTGATAAAAATGTGTTAGACAATGTCCAGGATCACATCAGTATGGTGCTATCCCGAGAGAAAAAGATTAAGTATTTTGAATGTTTAAAACTATGGCAGCATGAAGGGGATGCTTGGCTTAAAAATGTGCAAACGACGCAAACTAGCGTTGCGAGCGCATTGCCAGAAAATACATCCGCGACGCTGAGTTGCAATACGGGCGAGCCGCAAATTGGCGCGCACGTGCGGCAAGGTAGCATCGTGGAGAGTATTGCCAGCAGTTCACGCTCACCTCCCCCACCTTATGTGGATGGAGGTGCAAGTACAGTTACCAAAAATACCCATAAAAATGTAACAAGTAATTTGTACCCTCTCTTAAGCAACCATAAAAAATATCACAAAGAAGAGAGAGACCCAGAGTGAAAAACTAATGGCTGTCAGTATCCAAGCTCTGGAAGGAATGACAATAACATCACAGCCAACCGACACACCTGCACCCACACACACACCTGCACCTGAACAATTACACGTCCTCACCAATCCCACACCACAGCAAACACATCCTTACCCCACATATCATACACAACCACAGGTCCCATACTCATATCCCCCACAATATCCTTACCCTCCCTATCCTTACCCATACCCACCACCTTTCCCTCTTGTTCAAATCCCACAACAATCTTTTCATCCACCCCGTTCAAAATTATGTTTTAACTGTCACCAAGTGGGACACGTAAGTAAGAACTGCAAAATGAAGAACACCACACAGGAACACGAGTTTCCCATGGGTTCATAGGTAACCCCAGTATCTTCTCCCAGGCCTTATATGACTGTTTATAATATTTTCAACCTATCACTGGATCTGTTCTAATGTAAAATGTGGATGATTTATTGTTGTATTTTAGGTCATGTTTAAATGATATTAAACGGTTGTGCTTTATCTCCCACTCATAGGACACAAGGTTGCTGAGGATAAACGGCAGCCATGCCAGGCTGAGGTCGACTACTCGGAATACTATCCAAAACAGTGGCACAGGCATTATTTAGAACAGTAGCTATTAATAACAAGATTTAATTGCAGGAACCTGTATGCAGATACTCCCTAGAATTATTAAAAATGATAGGGGGACTTATTTTACAGGTGACGTTTCCAAGAACATGTGTAAGATGATGGGTAACAACACTGAGATTATCCCAGACTGTCTTTTCCTTTATTTGCCCCCCTTTGAGATACTGTTCAAACAGGCAGCCTCATGTGAAAATATGATAATGAGGTTACTGTGCAGGGTCTCACGAAGATGAATGAGAATAACCGAAATTGAAAGTGTTATTAACTAACATGTCTAATGCAAACTGTCATGATGTCAAAATCTGGAAGAATTTGTTATGATCCAAATTTTTTTAGCTCAGGTCGTTTGACTGATCGGTGGAAAGGTCCGTATAAGACGATACAGCATCCTCAAAGGGTGGCCGGGGAAGATACGTGGGTCCATTCCACTCACTATAGGGAGGTTAACCAAGGAGATACAAGGCAGAGACAAGGCCGATAACGTGGACCTGTCGATTGCGAGCTTGTGCCGGAAGAATTAAAAAGGTGACGGTGAGATATCTGAGCTAAAGAAATGTGTAGATCAGTGCTTCCAGCAACGGAGTGGTCTGCTGTGGTCATCCTAGTTCTTTTTCTTTCCAGAGTTTTTGTCATGATGATCTGTTTGGGGATACTCAGTGTCTGTGATGGGGGACTGATAAAGGAGATGTGAGCTGATGGCGGAGCTGATGGAGTGGAGTCAGGAGGAGTGCAATGCCAATCAGGGGAGTTTCTGACCAATTTTAGTATTGAAAAAAAAGAGATTTGCCCCCCAGCACACTGCAGCAAAAACAATACTTAAATCCTACATGATAATAGCGATTCAGAGATTTTTTTGCAATTTTAGTATTGTAATTGTTATGTTATTTAGGAAAAATACTTCCAGAAGTTATGACCCTCACACATGTTGAAATGTTGGGAATACATAAAAACACGCTGTCACCATATCTTCACACACAATATGAACACAGAGGCAAGAGAAATATGATACCTGGTGATATGTATAAAGCCGCTCAGTTAATCAGTGAGACAACTGGCTTCCAAGTTTTAGTCGCCCTGGATCCCACCAGGATTGCTAGGGGTACATTAAATTTTAGCTATATCCAGGAACTTGCTAAATTAATAGATAATATCACCGAGATGTACGATGACACATTCAGGTACACAGGGAGAGAATTGCAAGCGTACAAGAAAGAACTAGTGCAACACAGGCTAGTGTTGAATTATTTAACTCACACACAGCTATACTTTACACTGCACTGTCACTCTTTTTCCATTTTCGTGTGATGCCCTGGGGGGGTCCTGGGCTGGACGTTTTTTGGGGTGCACTGCGCCCCGGACGTGAACCCCTTAGTGTTAGGGACTGCTGGTAACAGAGAAGCCGTGACGTGGCCCAGCAGCCTCCCATGTATTTGCAAATGCATGCAACTAATATCTCTGAATTTCTATGACCATATAGTCTTCATATATTGTTGCAGGTATTATTCAGTGTGCTGAGGTACAATAGGGGGGTTAAATCCCCCTCCTTTTTCTACTTAGTCTGACCCCTCCCTTTCATGCACCTGATTAGTACTGCTAAATTGATTGAGCAGCTGCCATTTTTGTTTGTTTGTTATGAGTTGCATGAAGGAGCCAGCATTAGTAGGGCATGCTGGTTCTAGTAGTGCTAGTTGGAGTTCCCAGGGGTGACTCCCAGGTAAGCTGGCTCTCAATTTGGATGCATTTATGTATGTGCCTTTATCATGAGGCCTTACATTTGACAAAATTATATATGTGCCTTTATCATGAGGCCTTATAATTGGTATATTTTACATTTGGGGTGAGCGTTTGGGCGTAGGGCCCCTGGGACTGGTCTGGCTGGGCCTCCTCAGGGCATCACCACTTAATACACATAGTTGCTTTTCACATCACCTTTTATGTTTGTTTATTATTCATGTATTTTTTCACATATATTTTAACCTCTCATTCCACACTTAATGATTACTCACACACAGCTATACTTTACACTGCACTGTCACTCTTTTTCCATTTTCGTGTGATGCCCTGGGGGGGTCCTGGGCTGGACGTTTTTTGGGGTGCACTGCGCCCCGGACGTGAACCCCTTAGTGTTAGGGACTGCTGGTAACAGAGAAGCCGTGACGTGGCCCAGCAGCCTCCCATGTATTTGCAAATGCATGCAACTAATATCTCTGAATTTCTATGACCATATAGTCTTCATATATTGTTGCAGGTATTATTCAGTGTGCTGAGGTACAATAGGGGGTTAAATCCCCCTCCTTTTTCTACTTAGTCTGACCCCTCCCTTTCATGCACCTGATTAGTACTGCTAGATTGATTGAGCAGCTGCCATTTTTGTTTGTTATGAGTTGCATGAAGGAGCCAGCATTAGTAGGGCATGCTGGTTCTAGTAGTGCTAGTTGGAGTTCCCAGGGGTGACTCCCAGGTAAGCTGGCTCTCAATTTGGATGCATTTATGTATGTGCCTTTATCATGAGGCCTTACATTTGACAAAATTATATATGTGCCTTTATCATGAGGCCTTATAATTGGTATATTTTACATTTGGGGTGAGCGTTTGGGCGTAGGGCCCCTGGGACTGGTCTGGCTGGGCCTCCTCAGGGCATCACCACTTAATACACATAGTTGCTTTTCACATCACCTTTTATGTTTGTTTATTATTCATGCATTTTTGTTTGTTTGAATTATTTAACTGCTGTTACTGGAGGGTATTGCGTAACGTTAGCCACCCAATTTGGAGTAAAATGTTGCACTTATGTCACCAATGATACCAGCGACCCTAAGGAGGTGATAGACCAGAAGATGGATGAGATTCTGCAGCTAAAGTGGGAATTTCGTAAGAACCATAACACATCAGTGGCTGAAGCAGGGGAACAGATAGAAGGATGGGTGTCATGGCTGAACCCAGTGAAATGGTTCTCAGGTCTAGGGGAATGGGTCCAGGAAGTGATCGCCAGCATAGGCAAATTCTTGATCCTTATACTGATTGTCATCATAGTAATTGGCATATGCGTCCGGTGTGTTCCTATTGTGTCGAGGTAGACACAGAACTGCATTACAACCCTGAGCTAGGAAGTACCATCATTTAATGTATTATATTTAGACATGCATAGAATGTATTATTGAAATGTTATTTATAGAACACCTCAGACAATGTAAAGTCTCAATTCCCCTTCAAGACTGCTATTATAAGACTGGTGCATTCCCACACCTTTCATATGATCTTCCAAGATCCGCGGTGTGCGTATAATAGTAGTTTTATGTCCCCACCCAGAGACACATTATTGATGGATTAAGAACCACCTTGTGCCATCCCATAATAACACCAAATAAAATGTAAATGTAAGCATAAATTAAATTTTAATAGCAGATTGTGATAGCATGTTGTTCGCTATCAAAGGGTGGACTGTCGAAGCTGGATTATTGGCTGAGACAAGATCAGTTTAAAATTGAATCGCAGCGACACCATCTTGTGACTGGCCGCAAGACGCCATTCTGCGAAGTGGCCGCCTAGGCGCCATTTTGGATGGACTCACATTTTAGTACATGTGGCGATGGTGCCATTAGCGTCATGTGAATGCATCTGTGACCATCATCATATGTTGCGGCGATTCACTAAAAGCCTATTTCATTACTTTATGTATTATAAGGGATATATTCCAGAAATGGCTTTACAGTATTGCATTAAGCAAGTGGCCAGGTGACAACTGGCTTATGTAGATAAGCTTCCTGCATAGTGTTTGCCCACTATGGGTGGTCTGGCTAGAATAAATAAGCAGGCTTCCTGCAATGACATGATTTTGGGGGCTGGAGTGTCACCTTGGGTCTGTCTCTTGTAGTTGGGATATTTAGCATTTTCACACAAGAGACCGACAGAGGTATCTTTCCTTTGAACACAGGAAAGGTGGGAGGGCCTGTTGACAGGACATGTAGAACTATCTAGAAAATTTTAGAGACAAATGCACTCATCTTCATACACACATTAAATATGTCTTTATATCAAACCCTGAATACCCACACATTTCATATTCACTCATAAGGTTCAATAAGCATCAAAATGTATGATTTAAGTTGGTTTAGGTAGTTTAAATGCTGAGAAATAAAGGTATTTGATAATTAAGGTATTATATATGATAAGCAAGTTGTGTTTGGTTTTGTTCTGATGCGTATGCTTTTTACAGCATCCCGGTGTTATTGGTGGAGAGATCGCATCATGCAAACTCAAGTTATGGATCGCAGAACTTACAAGCAACAAAAATGTTTGAATGCTAGAATATTAGAGGGTGTTACTAGAAAGATTCCCCTGCTGTTAGAGGCAGGGAGAGTCTATTTGAACCAGCCACTGATGTTTAATCTGACAGAGGCCGTCCGCTCTTTCCTGCCGCCATTATAGTTATTAACTGCGGCCGGCGCCATATACCCAAACGGTGCACTGTTTTGTTCCCTCACACTGGGAGTCCCAGAATTCCAGTTCTGGGCGTGACATTGTCACGCATTGCATTCTGGAAGTGGCCGCAGGGGCAAGAGGATGGAGGAGCAGCAGCAGCAAGGAGGGGGGACCAGTCAGCACTCAAGTTAAGGTAAGAAATGGGCAAACGCTTTCCCCGGCAAACGGCATCCCCCCCTTGCAAATTACATTTCCCCTGTGCAGCGCTTCGCGACCCAGGAATTAGGTTTATTGATTTGGGTCACCCTCCCCATCAGGCCACACCCCCTGAGCTCAGGGAGCCAAAGGAAACTTTCACCCTGAGCTCTGCAAGGTCTATAACCGTCCCTGGGTGCGGTATATTGAGACCGTCCCATCAACATGATTGGACACACTAGATCACATAAACGTGCATTATTTCCCAATGACCACACGCTTCAGGCCTAATCTACTTCTTACTGTAATCCTACTGTAATCAAAACCTTATCACAAAGCCACAGCTGTATCACTCAGGGTATATTTAGTAATTTACTAAGAATCGTATAGGACCGAGATTGCAATCACAGGCGTAAATAGCCATTTTGACCATCACAGGAATTTACTAAAGTCAAATTCGGATGTGTTTTTTGGAGCCCAATTCGGGCAAGCCTATCGACTCAACATGGAAGTACTGTTCATATACATCAGCAATACACAGGAATTTACCAAGATTCGTATTGTGAAAATAGACCACCTCTTGGGCAGCGTGTTGATCATGTGTAACCACTTTAGAACACTCAGCACTCAATTATGATGTCTATAAAAGGGGACACACCAGCGGCATACCTTCCTCTGATTACATCATGGCAGGATAACTGGGAATGTCTTTGATGCAGGGTACTGTGGGATTTCTGAGACTCCACAACCAGTCTGAAAGGACCCAGGAGCAAGAAACTAAGCAAGGTCAAAAAGTTTTGCAGGTTCTGAGGAGGCTGCGCAGGTCTTGTTTTTTTTAGAGGGCATATGAACCTGAACGCATTGGTCGATGCCGAGGTCATACAGATGTTTCTGCTCAATCTTAACAACTTACTCCATCTGTATGACCTTGTCAAACTTGATCTAGACTCTTAGACAGCACGCTCACGCTCTATATCGGGCCTGCAGAAACACCTGGCTGTGTTGCCCTTTCTGGCTACTGGGAATTTTCAGTCTGTCACTGGTACAGTCATAGGAATCTCACAGTCCACCTTCTGCCTTTTATCATATTGCAGGCATACCAAATGTACTGGGAGTGATTGACTGCACACACATTGGGCTGAGACCACATCAGGCGCGTGAACATATATACCTCAATAGGCACCACCAGCATTCGACTAATGTGCAGGTGGTTTGTAATGCAAACATGAAAGCACTGAGTGTTGTGGGGGGTTACCCTGGCAAATGTCATGACTCGTTTATCCTCAGTTAGTCAGCCCTTCATGATAAATTTGAGGCCGGGGAAATATCGGAGTGTTGGCTACTGGGTGAGTTATGTTTTTACAAACACTTTAATGACAGTGCACATGTATGTTTCTTAATGACTAATGTATGCTTGTACTCTATATTTGTTTTTAAGGGGACTCTGAGTACGACTGTTGCACCTGGCTACTGACTCCATTGTTGCTTCCAGAATCCCCTGGTGAGCACAAGTATAATGATGCACATAAGGCCACTAGAGCGTTGATAGCAAAAAATTTTGGGTTACTAAAAACTAGGTTCTGCTGTCTGGACAGTTCTGGTGGCATTTTGTTGTATAATCCATCTAAAATATCTGTCTTTTACATAATCTGTGTTTGCGACAACCTCAAGCACATGATTATGTAAGAGACAGTGAGCAGGCAGAGGATTTGGATGTTTCTGGTGACAATTTGACATCAGACAGTGGGAGGCAGATAAGGCAGAACCTCATAGAGAAACACTTCAGCAGTAAGTACTGTATATGGCTTACATTTAAACCTTGTTTAAATTTGTTTTTAGCACTAATTTTTAACCATCTCTGAAAATGTACTAAGGATACTGGATTTGAAACTCTATACACTCCTGCCTATACCTTCTAATATCCTGCCTATAAACCTCTAAGGTTGACGCAATTTGCGTATACAGTCATACATTAAATCAAGACTCTAGACCTTGAACCTGTGTTTCCAAAGCACAAAGTATTATTCAAGTAAAGTACATTCAGTTACATGCTATGATCTAAGTACAATTTAGCGCAAAGAAATTATACAGACCCACAGATACGCATGCGCTCCGGACCAGATCTCGGCATCAGCAAGAAACCTCCGTCAATCAGCATTCAGCAAGAAGACTAGAAACCCAGGGTCAGACCACACATATTTATACCCCCCCCCAGAAATAGGCAACACAATAGAGGAGTTTGTTGCTGATCCCATTGGTTCCCAGTGCGGGTGCATTTGTTACAGGGCATTTAACAGGTTGGTTCAAATGGACACAGAACAGCCTCTAACAGCTTGTTGCCTCCTCTATTTCCAATGCATGCAAATCTAGGCTATTGGTTTCACAAAATACATTTTGGTTCTTTATGTGTTTACGTTCCATAAGTTGCGAACGCATGTTCCGATATTCACACCAATGGTACCGGAAAGCTGTGGATAAAGTGCGGATCAGTATAATATCAAACACGGCTTACTTATCACGTATTAAACATTAGATACCAAAATAGTCTTTATTTCACAGCATTTGTAATAAATGAATAAAACTTGGATCTTTTACTTTATAGCTATGGAACCTTTTGTGTAAGTGTGCTTTATGTAAGTATTAGGGATATGGGAAAAGATGCTAGTTAGGTTTATCTGATTTGGGGCAGATGTGCACGCATGCAGCTAATAAACAGCGTTCGCATGCAGGATATTGTGCATTTGCTACTGAACGTCATGTTAGCAGCACAACTGTGCGTAATGTGTGGTGTTTATGCATGAGATTCTATCTATGATGGACTTAACATATATATATATATATATATATATATATATATATATATATATATATATGTATGTATATATACAGTCAGGTGCATAAATATTTGGACATTGACAGAATTTTCAGATTTTGGCCTCTATTCACCACCACAATGGCTTTGAAATGAAACAAACAAGATGTGCTTTAACTGCAGACTTTCAGATTTAATTTGAGGGTAATTACATCCAAATCAGGTGAACGGTGTGTGAATTACAACGGTTTCTATATGTGCCTCCCACTTTTTAAGGGGCCAAAAGTAGTAGAGGCCTGGCAGAGCATCACCAGGGATGAAACCCAGCATCTGGTGATGTCTATGTGTTCCAGACTTCAGGCTGTAATTGTCTGCAAAGGATTTGCAGCAAAGTATTAAAAAGTGAAAGTTAGATTTAGGATTGTTTAGTTTGTCCCATTACTTTTGGCCCCTTAAAAAGTGGGAGGCACATATAGAAACCGTTGTAATTCCAACACTGTTCACCTGATTTGGATGTAATTACCCTCAAATTAAGTCTGAAAGTCTGCAGTTAAAGCACATCTTGTTTGTTTCATTTCAAAGCCACTGTGGTGGTGAATAGAGGCCAAAATATTAAAATTCTGTAAATGTCCCAATATTTATGCACCTGACTGTATATATATATATATATATATATATATATATACATACACACACATCTCATTCCTTACTTACAGTTTCAAACTGCAATGCAAATGTGTTACCCCCAGCTGTGAAGCTGGGGTCATTCTGTCTGGGAGTGGGACTAAAACCTGTTTAGGATTCAGGCAAATTCAATTGTGTAGATCAATGGGTTATATTACAATTGCCACAACTATACTTGTCTATATACAGGGATTCCCAATTTGTATGTAAAACACTCACAGTATTCTGGTGTATTGTCTATTCGATTTACTTTTCTCAGGAAGCTGTTTTTCTAGTTGTTTTTGGTAGATTACCAAAAACATTGCCATCTGTACTTAGCTCGTGAGTTGTAACTTAAAATGGCGCTGGTCGCAAAATAGCATCTTGCAGATTCTTATTTTTAAGATGGAGTCTAGCTGCCATTTGCAAGATGGCGTCGTTACGATCTAATTTTAAGCTGATCTTGTCTCAGCCAATTATCCAGCTTCAACAGTCCACTCTTTGATAGCGAACAACATGCTATCACAATCTGATTTAAAAAATTAATTTAGGCTTACATCTATATATTATTTTGGGATGACACAAGGTGGTTCTTAATCCATCAATAATGTGTCTCTGATTGGGGACATAAAACTACTATTATATGCACACCGCGGATCTTGGAAGATCATGGGGGTGATGTGGGGATGCATCAATCCTATAAAGGCATTCTTGAAGAGAAATTGAGACTTTACATTATCTGTGGTGTTTCAAAAGTAACATTTCAATAATACATTCTATGCACGTCTAAATATAATACATTAGATGATGGTATTTCCTAGTTCAGGGTTGTAGTATTCATATTGCCATTACTGACCACCATCATAATTTCGTTCTTTCGTCTTACTCTATTTTTCCATTTTCCACACTTCAACACAATAGGAACATACCGGACACATAGGCCAATTACTATGATGACAATCAGTATAAGGATGAAGAATTTGCCTATGCTGGCGATCACTTCCTGGACCTATTCCCCTAGGCCTGAGAACCATTTCATTGGGTTCAACCATGAGACCCATCCTTCTATTTTCTCCCCTACTTCAGCCACTGAAGCATTATGGTTCTTACGAAACTCCCATTTTAGCTGCAGAATTTCGTCCATCTTCCGGTCTATCACCTCTTTGGGGTCGCTGCTATCATTGGTGACATAGGTGCAACACTTTACTCCAAATTGGGTGGCCAACGTTATGCAATACCCTCCAGTAACAGCAGTTAAATAATTTAACACTAGTCTGTGTTGCACCAGTTCTTTCTTGTATGCTTGCAATTCTCTCGCTGTATACCTGAATGTGTCATCATTCATCTCGTGATATTATCTATTTCGTTTGCCTCTGTGTTCATACTGCATGTGAAGATATGGTGATGGTGTGTTTTTATGGATACCGAGCATTTCAACATGTGCGAGGGTCATAACTTCTGGGACTACTCTTCCCAGGTAACACAAACCTTCGGAACTCAGGGAGAGCCACTTATACGCCTTTCTTCCACATATAAAATACACATTATCGGGGAGAACATAAGGAATAGTATGCATCATTATCATTAAACACATTTCCCTTGCAAACACTCCTATCTCAGGATCTTCTATCTGGTACATGCAAGTCTCTGGGTGTATTATTTTAGCACAATAACCATCTGGTACCTTACCAATAATTTCTTTGGTGGAACTCAATGTGAACCGGTACCTAAAATGTTTCCCACTAGATTTAATTGAACGCAACAGATCATGGTTTATGGACTCATTATCAGCTCTCTGTGAGAAGGTCATCATCTGATTATTCCCCGTCACTTCCCAACTCCCGGGTTTATTGCGGGTGGTTATGTTTAAACACAAAAGTGATCTATCTACTTCTAATTGATAGAGTTTGAAATGAGGTTGTTTGGATGAGAGGAATTTTCCATCCAATGTTTTCCCTTTTTGTAATTCTAAAATTTCCGTGATATTTAGCAGAAATGGCACCAACCCTATGTTATGCTGTCCCTGTGGCACATGTGAACACACCCAGCAATCAGTTTGATCTAACACTTTGCCTACCATGCTATGATAATCCTCTAAAGGATACCCACCCCAGTACGGGTTATATTTAAGCTGGCACCATTGAATACAGTTCTCATCAACTAGGGACCCACAAAGCTCACAAATACAGGAATCTTCAGACGATAAACCTCCACACCATCCCCGAGTATCCAGAATTATAGCTCTCTTAACAATAACAATACTAAGATTGGTCAGACACTCCCGATTGGCATTGCACTCCTCCTGACTCCACTCCATCAGCACTGCCATCAGCTCCCATCTCCTCAATTGGTCCCCCGTCACAGAAACCGGATATCCCCGAACCAACCAGAATGGTGAAAACTCTGGAAAAGAATATGAAAATGAACACAGCAGGCCAGTCCATTGTCACAACAAAGACCTGCAAATTTCTTTTAGTTCAGGTATCTCACTACGACCTTTTCAATCCTCCCGGAACAAGCTTGCGATAGACAGGTCCACGTTATCAGCCTTGTGTCCGACTTGTTTCTCCACCCGTTGATTGACCTTTTTGCAGTGAGTAGAATGGACCCAGGTACCTCTCTCAGCCACCTTCAAAGATGTAGCACTTGTCAGCAGCACTTGGTATGGACCTTCCCACCGGTCAGTCAAGCAACCTGAACGCAAGAAATTTCTGATCATAACATATTTTCCTGGTTCAACATCATGACAGTTAGTTTCAGGCATATCATTGGACAACAATTTCAGTTTCTGCTGCTGTTGTTTTAACTGCTTACTCATTGATATAAGATACCTTACAGTTACCTCGTATGTTACCCTTCAAGTCTTCCTGTGGACTTGTAATGAAATGAGGTTGTCTACGGAACAGTATTTCAAAGGGGGACAGATTTAAAGGGGGTCTAGGAGTGGTCCTTATACTACAGTCATATTGGGACATTGACAGAATTTCCAGATTTTGTCCTCTATTCACCACCACAATGGTTTTGAAATGAAACAAACAAGATGTGCTTTAACTGCAGACTTTCAGATTTAATTTGAGGGTAATTACATCCAAATCGGGTGAACGGTGTAGGAATTACAACAGTTTCAATATGTGCCTCCCACTTTTTAAGGGGCCAAAAGTAATGGGACTATCAACTCAAAAGCTATTTCATGGACAGGTGTGGGCTATTCCCTCGCTATTCCCTCGTTATTTCATTATCAATTAAGCAGGTAAAAGGTCTGGAGTTGATTCTAGGTGTGACATTTGCATTTGGAATCAGTTGCTGTCAACTCTCAATATGAGATCCAAAGAGCTGTCACTATCAGTGAAGCAAGCCATGATTAGGGTGAAAAATCAAAACAAACCCATCAGAGAGATAGCAAAAACATTAGGTGTGGCCAAATCAACTGTTTGGAACATTCTTAAAAAGAAAGAACACACCGGAGAGCTCAGCAACACCAAAAGACCAGGAAGACCATGGAAAACAACTGTGGTGGATGACAAAATAATTATTTCCTTGGTGAAGAAAAACCCCTTCACAACAGTTGGCCAAATCAAGTACACTCTCCAGGAGGTAGATGTATATGTGTCAAAGTCAACAATCAAGAGAAGACTTCACAAGAGTGAATATAGAGGGTTCACCATAAGATGTAAACCATTGGTGAGCCACAAAAACAGGAAGACCAGATTAGAGTTTGCCAAACAACATCTAAAAAAGCCATTACAGTTCTGGAACAACATCCTATGGACAGATGAGACAAAGATGAACTTGTACCAGAGTGATGGGAAGAGAAGAGAAGGAAAGGAACTGCTCATGATCCAAAACATACCACCTCATCAGTGAAGCATGGTGGTGGTAATGTCATGGCATGGGCATGTATGGCTGCCAAAGGAACTGGTTCCCTTGTATTTATTGATGATGTGACTGCTGATGAAAGCAGCAGAATGAATTCTGAAGTGTTTCGGGCAATATTATATGCTCATATTCAGTCAAATGCTTCAGAACTCATTGGACGGCGCTTCACAGTGCAGATGGACAATGACCCAAAGCATACTGCAAAAGCAACCAAAGAGTTTTTTAAGGCTAAAAAGTGGAATGTTATGCAATGGCCAATCCCCTGACCTGAATCCGATTGAGCATGCATTTCACTTGATGAAAACAAAACTGAAGTGAAAATGCCCCAAGAACAAGCAGGAACTGAAGACATTTGCAGTAGAGGCCTGGCAGAGCATCACCAGGGATGAAACCCAGCGTCTGGTGATGTCTATGCGTTCCAGACTTCAGGCTGTAATTGTCTGCAAAGGATTTGCAACAAAGTATTAAAAAGTGAAAATTAGATTTAGGATTGTTTTGTTTTGGCCCCTTAAAAAGTGGGAGGCACATATAGAAACCATTGTAATTCCTACACCGTTCACCTGATTTGGATGTAATTACCCTCAAATTAAATCTGAAAGTCTGCAGTTAAATCATATCTTGTTTGTTTCATTTCAAAGCCATTGTGGTGGTGAATAGAGGCCAAAATCTGAAAATTCTGTCAATGTCCCAATATTTATGGACCTGACTGTATGTAGAATCAATGTTAACGCTTCTGGCCATCCTAGTCCAGTCTCTGTCATGATTTTTACTTAACTTATTTTTAATAGTCCCGTTCATCCTCTGTACCTTGGCGCTGGCTTGCAGTCGGTAGGGGGTGTGAAGTTGGCTATTAATACCCATCAGCTTACACATATTTTGAAAAACATCACCTGTGAAATGAGTACCCCTGTCACTCTCGATGATTTTAGGGATACCGTACCTGCATACAAATTCCTGAACTATTTTCTTGGCAGTAAACACAGCAGTATTAGTGGCCGCTGGGTAGGCCTCAACCCAGTTGGAAAATACATCAGTGCACACTAACACATACTTAAGATTCCTGCATGGTGGTAATTGGATGAAATCAATTTGTATTACCTGGAAAGGACAATCAGTCGGTGGAATGTGGGATGGTTCGGTAGGTATCGCTTTCCCTATGTTCTCAGATGCCATAGAGCCCTGAAATCATGCACCATCCCGAACGCATACCTAGAGTCAGTGTAAATGTTAGCAGACTTGCCTGCTGCCAGATCACACGCTCTTGTTAGTGCTACTAACTCTGCCACCTGGGCTGAGTGAGGAGGACCAAGAGGTTCAGCTTCTATGATGTCTGTGTCATTTACAACAGCATAACCTGTACATAATTCACCTGTGTCTGTTTGTCTCTGACAACTCCCATCTGTGTAAAAAGTCACATCTACATTCTCTAAAGGTGTGTCACGTATGTGAGGTCTAGCAGTAAAGGTATGATTTAGATATTCCATACAATCGTGTGCATCATTATGTCCGCTGAACTCACCTCCCACCAGCAACTCATCTCCTTCCACCCTTTGTACATCATGTTGTACATATGGTAAATACGTTGCTGGATTCAGCGTGCTGCAACGTTTAACAGTGATATTTGCAGGTGCAATTAGAGCTAGTTCCCATTTGGTAAACCTAGCTGAAGAAACATGTCTGGTTTGGGCAGAGTTCAGCAGAGCAGATACAGCATGAGGAGTGTAGACAATCATATCATGGCCCAATACTATGTCCTCACTTTTACTCACCAATAGAGCAGTAGCTGCTACACTTCTCAAACAGGTGGGGAGTGATCTTGCCACAGTGTCCAATTGGGCACTGTAGTATGCTACGGGCCTACTGGCATCACCCTGCTTTTCTGTGAGGACACCTGCAGCACAACCATTGGCTTCCGTACAATACAAATCAAAAGGTTTTTCATAATCAGGTATTCCCAATGCAGGTGCTTTTGTCAGACTATCCTTAAGATTAAGGAAAGCCTGCTCTGATTCCTCTGTGTGTATGACACGATCGGGCTTTGAGGAAGAGACTAAGGACCTCATTCAGAGTTGGTCGAAGCGGCCGCACGGTTGTATGCCACCGATGTTCGCTATACTGCGCATGCATAAAGTTCGCAATGCGCGTGCGCAAACTAACCACTACGATCAGAATTTTCTCTCTCCTTGAACACAGCCAGGTCGGTAGTTTGAGTGACAGATTGAGGCATTTGTGGGTGGTAACAGGGGAAGGTGCTTGAAAACGGGGGAGTGGAGATCCGAACGCAGGCGTGCCTAATTATGCGGACGGCGTTTTGTGGGAGTGCATACGGTTTATGGGAGTGCATAATTAACAAAGTAGCATCATGGCACATGTGACATGGGAGGTTTTTACACTGACATGATCGTAAAGATTAAGAGAGGGTATGGTCAACCTTAAACTCTACAACCAGTTTCGATGGTTGCCGATGGTCTCGATTAATCCTTATATGCCCGGAGATGACGTGCAATGCGTACGATAAGGGGGCATATTTTTTTGTCTTCCGACCGCTTCCTCCCCTTGGTCAGCAAGCTACCGATCCGAACTTAGGGACGCAACTTGCGAGGGAATCATTTGCATATACGGCCCCTTTTCCCATACGACTGAGCGGCCGCTTCGACCGACTCTGAATGAGGTCCTAAGTCCTGTAAAGGCAAGGCCAAAATAGAAAAACCTGGTATCCACATTTTACAGTATCCACACATTCCCAAGAAGGTACGTATTTGCTGCTGGTTCTGCGGCAGTGTCATGTTCTGTATGGTCTGGATTCTGTCATTTGTGAGATGTCGTAACCCCTGAGTTAGGCAGTGTCCCAAATATTTTACTCTGGATTGGCACGGCTGTAGTTTGTCCTTAGCAACCTTGTGTCCTGTATGCGAGAGGTGAAGCAACAAAAGTTTAGTTTCATTCAAACATGACATAAACAAATCAGAACATAGCAATAAATCGTCCACATATTGAATTAGAACAGATCCATTGGCAGGTTGAAAAGATTGTAAACAGTCGTGCAAGGCCTGGGAGAAGATACTGGGGCTATCTATGAAACCTTGGGGCAACCGTGTCCATGTATATTGTACACCTCTGTATGTGAATGCGAATAAATACTGACAGTCAGGGTGGAGAGGCACAGAGAAGAAAGCAGAACAGAGGTCAATGACAGTGAAATGGGTTGCATTTGATGGGATCTGCACAAGAATGACAGCTGGATTTGGCACTACGGGGAATTTGCTCTCTACTACCTTATTAACACCTCTAAGGTCTTGTACCAGCCTATAACCCCTCCCACCACCCTTCTTCACCAGAAAGATGGGACTGTTGGCTACACTAGCTGTATGAACTAAAATTCCCTGTTGCAATAATCGTTGAATTATTGGAAAAAACCCTAATTCTACCTCCTGTTTTAGTGGGTACTGGGGATTTTTTGGAGCTTGCCTACCACCTTTTAAATTTACCATTACGGGGCTTACGTTTGCCATTAATCCAGTGTCCTATCCATCCTTAGTCCAAAGGGAAACTGGAATTTGGGACAACATTTGATCTACCGGAGATGGATTTTCATTTAAACTGGTAGAGTGATACATTATCCTTTGGGGAGTGTCCAACATATCCCGCACCTCATTCGCAACTCTCTCTGGGATATCTAGAAATACACCATCAGGGGTGCAGTATATGACACATCCCATCTTACATAACAGATCTCTACCCAGCAGGTTAGTAGGAGCTGCTGCAGCCAGAATAAAAGAATGCCTGGTATGCAATGGCCCGATAGTAACCTCTGTGGACTTTGTTAAAGGATAATGTTGCACTTTACCTGTTACACCCATTGTTGGTACTGTATCGTTGGTCACCTGTAAATTAACGGGAGGTTTTATCACTGACCTGGTCGCCCCTGTGTCTACAAGAAAAGGATATTTAGTACCAGCTACATCAACCATCATGACCGGTTCTTCCCTAGTACTTCCCGTTAACCTGACTATCTGTAGACTACAGGTATGACCTGACCCCTAGCATTGGCTACCATTCTCCAATAATGCATTTACGGCCACAATTGGAGCTGGTGCCTGTTGGACATTTGCTGGTCTCTGTGCATATCCTTTATAGGGATATCCAGGTACTCTCTGGTTTGAGGGACCTACCCTTTTTACCGGACAGTTTCTATTTAAATGTCCTAATTGTTTACAATTAAAACATGCTCATGGATCAGATGAGGACACGGGTTGTTGTGACATTTGAGCAGGGGGAAAGGTGGTGGAAATGGGTAGGGATAAGGAGGATATGGGTATTGTGGGGGGCATGAAGTTTGTGGGTAGTATGGGACCTGTGGTTGTGTAGGGTATGTGGGATAGAGCTGTATTTGCTGTTGCATGGGATTAGTGAGGGCGTATAACTGTTCAGGTGAAAGTGTGTGTGTGGGTGCAAGTGTGTCTGCTGGCTGTGATGTTACCGGTATTCCTTCCAGAGCTTGGATACTGACAGCCATTAGTTTTTCTCTCTTCTTTGAGATGTTTTTATCATGTTCTATGGCAGATTCTATGAGGGCATCTATTGTGACTCCCCTCCAGCCAGGCTGTGAAGTCTGAACCCGGGTCTTTAGGTTCTCTTTAAGACCATCCATGAGTATGGTGACTATCATTCCCCTGTGGTGAGTGCTATCTTTAATATCCTCTAACCCAGTGTATTGGGTGATAGCCTGCAGAGCCCGGTCGCAATAATCTTCTGTAGATTCACTCTCCTTTTGCTTTATGGTGAAAATTTTGTCCCAGTTAACTACTACTGGAAAATATATACCCAATTAAGTTACAATGCGGGAAATGTTACCTTGGTTTACTTGGTCTGTTAAGGGAATGTCACCATCCAATACACAATCCGTGATAAATTTTGTCACGTCGATATTTTGTGGTAGACAGGCCCTTAACAGCACTCGCCAATCTTTATTAGTTGGCTCATGAGAACTACCCAAATTCCTCAAAAATCTTTGACATTTGGCTAGTTCCTTTTTGGGATCGGGGAAATCTTTTATGATGGAATTTAGTTCTGCCCTTGTCCAAGGACAATGCATTACCACTTCCCTCATGGGCACTACACCGTTCGCATCTGCATTTCCATTCGGAACAGTTATTGTCTGAATGGGATGCAGACTGGCAGCGCTACTACCTTTGACCTTGTTACCTGGCTGGGGGTTTAATCTGTTGCTGCTACGTATGGTATGAACAATTTCCTCTACGGGTGCAGTGGGTGTTAGCACTTCCCTTGCTGTTACCGATGGAGATGGCGGCACCACTCGTGATTGTCATGGTACACAGCATCTATCATTTGTACAGCATGGGAAATGGCAGACATTACAATAGGCTCATCATCCACATCATGAACATTGTCTTTATGGTTGCTTAAGAGAGGGAACAAATTGCTTGTTACATTTTTATGGTTTTTTTGATAACTGGACTTGCACCCCCATCCACATAAGGTGGCGGTGGTGCGCGTGAACTGCTGGCAATACCTTCCACAATGCTACCTTGTTGCACGTGCTCGCCATTTTGCGGCTCGCACGCATTGCAATCCAGCGCTGCGGGTGTATTTTCTGGCAATGCGTTCGCGACGCTAGTTTGTGTCGCTTGCACATTTTTAAGCCATGCATCCCCTTCATGCTGCCACAATTTTAAACATTCATAATATTTCACCTTCTTACCTCGAGACCGCATCAGACTGATGTGGTCCCGGACATTATCCAATACATCTTTATCAAAACTACCAATTCTGGGAAACGGTCTAGCACTCTTCATCGTTATCTTAAACCATACATCACAATACCTTATTGCATAAGTACCTTACTTTGTATGCAGGATACGATGGGCTGATCGAAGCGGCGCTTCCATTAGCAGTACATCATTGTCTAACATCTCTATTGTTTGCGTGGCTCCCATCTTGAGACAACTCCTACGTTTTTTAATAAAGATTTAAACTGGTGAAAGACAGTCAAGATACTTTCACTTACCTGCGGACGCCTTTGAAAAAGGGTGTATCCACCAAACCCTATGAAGGACCTCTAGATGTCTTCATTCACCTATGGAAGGAAGATGCTCCTATACAATAAAATCCCTTTTTGACTATGTTTCAACTGCTAGGGGGCAGCTAAGTAACCTTTTTTTTCCAGTTGATTTCGTCCACCCTCTCACCAGCTCACAATCAAAATCTAACCAAGATTATGCGGTTCAATTATAATGTTCAAATAAGCCTAACAGATCACACACATTGATTACTGAACACTATAATCATGCTGGGAGCTGAACCCTAACAAAAATAACAAACCATACACCTGCTCTGTGTATAAGTAAACGGTATGCTGCTACCGAGTCACTAGGCCACCTTCCTGCGCCTAGCACTTAAGGGTCCTACGATACCCTTAACATTTAGGTCCCGTGTTACACCCTAAACAAACACTCACAGTTACACACTTTTTCCTGCGCAGAAAAATACACGTTAACTCAGTTATTGGCAACAATTGAAAAATGTAAACCTCAACGGCTTTGTTTAAACACGTGGCTTCACAACCGGAAATACATATACGCTATTGTGCGACCAGTCGCATACACAATAATGCGACTACTACACAACCGTATGACTTACCCTTAGCTGCGTACACAAAAGTGCGTCTTTACCGTGCGCGCAAAACTGTGACTCAGCCACGTGCGCAATACTGCGGCGCCCCCTTTTAATGTAAAATACTATCAACAAAGGAAAACAAACTTCTTCCTCTCTTGTCCCTGGATTCTAGTCAGCATCTCTTGGTCACACGATAACGGGTAGCGGTCTCTCAGCATTGAATGGTTGCAGGTAAGACTGGTTGTGGCCACTATCCACCCTTTGCTGAGATATAGATATCCGTGTATATATCGTGTGATTATGTACGTGACTTCACTATGAGCCCGCAACTATGGATACTGGATTTAAACCTCTATACATGCCTGCCTATACCTTCTAATATCCTGCCTATAAACCTCTAAGGTTGACGCAATTTGCGTACGCAGTCATACATTAAATAAAGACTCTAGACCTTGAACCTGTGTTTCCAAAGCACAAAGTATTATTCAAGCAAAAGTACAGTCAGTTACACGCTATGGGGGTCATTCAGACCCACTCGCGAGCGGCAGTACGCTCGCAAGTGGGTCGATGTTCCCCACTGCGCATGCGCACGATGGAGGGAGCTCTGTCGTGCGCATGCGTGAGACCCGGGGAGCGACGGGCTTTCCATCGCTCCGGGTCTCGCACCAAAGAGGGCGTGCTGTCGATGTTGATTGACAGCACGCCCCCTTTGGTGGGCGTGCCGGGGGCGTGGCAGCCAGACGGAGGCGTTCCCATGGGAACGCCTACCGTCTGAAGCCGGCCCCACTGACATCACTAGTGATGTCAGTGGGAGTGATTTTGGCTCTGATAGAGCCAAAATCACTCTAGGGCTTGTGGCAGGGAGACCCTACCGCAGGGTCTCCGTCACAAGTCCGATGGTTGCGAAGGTCTTGACCATCGCGACCATCTTTTTGGCCGCTCGCATATGCTGTGGGTGGTCACCCACAGCTATGCGAGCGGCCAGGAGGCCGCTCCATTTTCATGGAGGAGGGCCCTGATTCAGAGCGAGTGCTCTGGTCAGAGCGTCCGGCTCTGAATCAAGCCCTATGATCTAAGTACAATTTAGCGCAAAGAAATTATACAGACCCAAGTACAGTTATACATACGCATGCGCTCTGGATCAGATCCCGGCATCAGCAAGAAACCTCCGTCAATCAGCATTCAGCTGGAAGACATATTTATACCCCCCCAGAAATAGACAACACAATAGAGGAGTTTGTTGCTGATTGCATTAGTTCCCAGTGTGGGTGCATTTGTTACAGGGCATTTAACAGGCTGGTTCAAATGGACACAGAACAGCCTCTAACAGCTTGTTGCCTCCTCTATTTCCCCTGCATGCAAATCTAGGCTGTTGGATTCACAAAATACATTTTGGTTCTTTATGTCTTTACGGTCCATAAGTTGCGAACGCATGTTCTGATCTTCACACCAATGGTACCGGAAAGCTGTGGATAAAAGGCCTGATTCAGACCCACTCGCAAGCGGCTGTCCGCTCACAAGTGGGTCGATGTTGTGCTCTGCGCATGCGCACGACGGCGGGAGCACCGTCGTGCGCATGCGCCAGACACGACGAGCGAAGGACTTTCCTTCACTCGTGTCTGATCAAAGGGGGCGTGCTGTCGATGTTGATTGACAGCACGCCCCCTTTGGTGGGCATGCCTCCCTGACGGGGGCGTTCCCACGGGAACGCCTACCGTCAGAAGCCGGCCCACTGACATCACTAGTGATGTCAGTGGGAGTGATTTTGGCTCTGATTGAGAAAACCTCAACCGCAGGCTCCGGCTCGCAGTTTCGATGGTCGCGATGGTCACGACCATCGCGGCCATCAAACTGCACGCTCGTATAGGCTGTGGGTGGTGACCCACAGCTATACGAGCGTCCAGGAGGACGCTCCATAATTATGGAGGGCGGCCCTCATTCAGAGCGTGCGCTCTGCTCAGAGCATACGGCTCTGAATGAGGGCCAAAGTGCGGATCAGTATAATATCAAACACTGCTTACTTATCACGTATTAAACCTTAGATACCAAAATAGTCTTTATTTCACAGCATTTGTAATAAATGAATAAAACTTGGATCTTTTACTTTATAGCTATGGAACCTTTTGTGTAAGTGTGCATTATGTAAGTATTAGGGATATGGGAAAAGACGCTAGTTAGGTTTATCTGATTTGGGGCAGATGTGCACGCATGCAGCTAATAAACAGCGTTCGCATGCAGGATATTGTGCATTCGCTACTGAGCGTCATGTTAGCAGCACAACTGTGCGTAATGTGCGGCGTTTATGCATGAGATTCTGTCTATGATGGACTTAACATATACATATAAATACACATGTATATATATATATATATATATACACACATACACACACATACACACACACATCTCATTCCTTACTTACAGTTTCAAACTGCAATGCAAATGTGTTACCCCCAGCTGTGAAGCTGCGGCCATTCTGTCTGGGAGTGGGACTAAAACCTGTTTAGGATTCATACAAATTCAATTGTGTAGATCAATGGGTTATATTACAATTGCCACAACTATACTTGTCTATATACAGGGATTCCCAATTTGTATGTAAAACACTCACAGTATTCTGGTGTATTGTCTATTCTATTTACTTTTCTCAGAAGGCTGTTTTTCTAGTTGTTTTTGGTAGATTATCAAAAACATTGCCATCTGTACTTAGCTCGTGAGTTGTAACTTAAAATGGCGCTGGTCGCAAAATGGCGTCTTGCAGATTCTTATTTTTAAGATGGAGTCTAGCTGCCATTCGCAAGATGGCATCGTTACGATCTAATTTTAAGATGATCTTGTCTCAGCCAATTATCCAGCTTCGACAGTACAAACATTCCTAGGGCCATATTCAATTTGAGGCGAAAAGTCCAACCTCGGACTTTTCGCATCATTACCGTTTTTTCTGGGATAAAGTATCGGATGCGTGCCCGCTTTATCCCAGTATTCAATTAGGATCCGGTGAAAAGGTAAGAATGGAAAAGTCCAGGGAATTTACAGGAAATCATCCTGGGACCCCCCTAAAGATGTCCTGACCTGGGCACCACTATGGGTACCCTTGTTTTGGCCTGCGGAAGGTGTCAGGTTTTTAAACAGCCGCAGCAGGTGCATAAATGCGCCTGTGAAGAAAGGGTGAAGAAGAGCATTTATCTTTTTTTTTTTTAAATAACTATGCCCATCAAATTTGGGGTACATGAAAATGGGTGCAAGCATATTTTTAAATCCCAGCCGCATTCTAGAAAACACCTGCCACATACTTGGGAACCCCCCCACGATCGATTTTGCTAGTTTAGAAGTTTGTCCCCCAATATTTCCCCCCAAAAAAAGAATTAAAGTACCTTTTTTGGGGTGTCCTAAGAAACTTTTTTCAAAATTTTTTTACAGAATACTTTAAGGGGACACTACAAAGGCTGCAGGCTTATTTTACAATTTTTTTTAAGCCTGCACCCCTAAACCCCAATTCTGCACTTTTTTTCACCATGTATAGCATGGTGAAAAATTATCCCCGTTTTTTTAACAAAGACTTTTCACACCTGCGAAAAATCTTTGAAATTGAATATGGGGATAAGTGAAACAGGCGAAAATGACGTCATCGGCGATAATTATCGCCGATAACGGCTTTTCGCAGCCTAATTGAATACCCCCCCTAATGTTATTTGTGCAACAAAATTATTGTACTAATTGTACATTACATGAAAGCCTTTAGTAAGAAAATAATTGAATCTCACAGTGATTTTAACTGCTTTTACTCACCTTTTTAAGAAAACCACAAAGTTGGACATGTGAGCAGTGTTTGTACTAAAAAAAAAAGAAAAAACAAAGCATATCTGAAATTCAAAACATAATAACATTTTGTGTAATGTAATGCTTAACATGCAAACAATTCTGAGCATTTTTTTCCCCGCAAAAATCACAGGCGACCCCTAGTGGATCTCATAGCTGTAGGTTGTGAGCCTCAGACCAATCTGCTGCACAGTCGGTGCCTTTCGGGACTCCCAACAGGTATGATTTGTGGGGTGGTGCCACCAGGTTACTAGATGGTGGCTCAGGGAGGTGTACTGTTATTTGTGAGCCAAATTGGGCTATAGTGTTGTTTAAATCCCTAGATCCTTCATTTTGGGATTGTAGTAGCCCAATTAGGGTCTGCTGGTTTGTAGTTTTGGTCTCAAGCAGATAGATGCATGATTAATGAAATCTTTGATTGTCTTCCATAAGCCTGAGAAATGACACATGGAAGCTATTATGGTCTGCACGCATCAATTTAAGGGTGTTAGCCATCCGGGTAACCTCGTGAGTTAGGTTGCTCACATTCTGGTTTACCCGCTGAGTATTTTTAGTTTGTGCAACGATCTGCTGCATCTGCCTATTTAGACACTCAAGTTGTTGGGTCTGGTGGTGGGACCATGAAGCCCAAAACTGCTTCTCATGACTTGGGCCTGGTTCAGAATTGTTACTAATTGTGGTGCCGACGGGGTAGGCATCATTGGGGGTGTCGTGGGGGATTGGGTATGAAATCCTGCCGGGTGAAAAGCCGATGCTTGCAGCCTGAAGCCGCAGAATCCAGACGGGCAGGTAAGTAGGCTAACCCTACCCTTCTCCCCCCCCCTAACCCTAACCCTCCCTTGATGGTGTTTAACCTAGAACTCCTGGGGTGGTGCCTATCCCTAAGTCCCCCCGGGGGTGCCTAAACCTATCCCACCCTCCCCGCACCCTAATTCTAACCCTCCCAGGGTGGTGCCTTATCCTAACCACCCCTTCCCCTAGCTTAACACTAACCCTCCCCAGGGGGTGACTAACCCTAAGTCCCCCCAGGGGTGCCTAAACCTACACCCACCCCCGCGTGGCTAAATGCTAACATTCTCCGCTTACCTTTGTTCGGGAAGCCGTATGTCAGGATTCCGTATCTTTAGTACCAAATTGGGATTTAGACATCGGGATTTCATCAGTCGGCTTCCCGAGCATCGGCATTCTGACTACATCCCGTTGTGGGTGGCATGTGAAATGGCTTCCAAATTTAACATGAAGGTACCTTCTCCAATAGGATTCTCCAAGATGGCTGAAGCCTGCGTATCAGCCTGGTTGTCCTCTTCGGAAACTAAAAAACAAAATTGGGTAAGTATATTTGTGCGAAGCAAACATATTTAAACATGTACATTATTCATGCTTGACGTTGTTGAAGAAACTAAACAATTGTCATAGTAACCAACAATAATGTACTTGTTAACTTTAATATTAGTTTATGGTTATCTGACTCCAATGTTTGATCCTTATTTATATTCCACATTGGTGTAATCCTGCTAACCTTTACTGTAACTTTTACAGAGTATAATGAAAGCATTACCTAAAATATATACATATTAAAGACTACAATGCTACGTAACATTACTACTGTGTATTACACTACTATGTGTGCCTGTATGCTTTTACATGCATTTAAGCTTAACATGTTATAAGGTTTCCAGATATAATAGTTGATTTGAATGCACAAACTTTGTTAACTATGGAGATCTATGGTAGTTTAGAAATATACTGTGAGCTCTATTTATTAACATTATTTTGACTAAAATAAAGTGATAAAGGGTGTTTTCACACCCTTTTCACATTATTTTAGTATCACCTATAATTATTACAGGGCAATTGGAGTAGATTTCGTAAAATTCTACTCCAACCCCTAAGTATCACTTATTTTTAGTAAGCAGATTGCATTTCCCATAATTGTAATGGGAAATGTGATCCGACCAGAGTTACTAAAAATAAAATGTGAAAAAAATACCTGGGGAGGCCCTGTGATAATAACGCCACCTGGAGATGGCGTTATCCAGGGTCTCCTCCGGTTACCGGACTCCTGCTCCGCTCTAACGGGGAGAGCAGAGCTGGGAGTCGGTCCCAGTAATCAGCTGTGTGGTCTAAACAGACCACAAGCTGATTACTGTAAAAAAAAAAAAAAAATAGTAAAAAAAAATTAACTTACCTGACTCCAGGGACCGGTGGTCGGGGCTCCAGGTGATGTCCTCCCTCCGGTCAGCTGGTCTCCCATAGTGCACTGCGGCCCGGTCATCAGGTGATCGGGTCCCAGTGCAGTATGGGATATCACCTGACCGGGGGCATGGAGGACATCACCAGAGGCCTGGATCATGCAGGTAAGTGTAATTAAGGGAGGGGGGTCGCGGGGGGTCTGCAATCGTGAGGGGCGAGGCTTAGCACCAGGGGGCAGTGCTTAGCACCGGGGGGTAGCAGCGACGGCCAGTCGGGGCATGTGCGGGCACTTTGTCACTGTATTTTTTCCGAAAATACCGTGACTAGTGTGCCGAGGGGATTCGCAGGGACAGAGCTTTATCGCAAGCTCTGTCCCTGCGAAGGGATTTGTACTAAATCCCTGTGATATTACCTGAATTTGCAATGCGAATTCAGTCGTTAATATCACACTACAATCTGCATTCAATATGCGGATTGTAGTAAATAGAGCCCTGTATGTGAAAAGGCTTCATTTTGTGCAAACTTTACACATGTGTTGGACTACAATGGTTTGCAAGTACTGGCTCCTGTATTTTGGTGGGTTGTATGGATGGGTCCAGTGTGGTTAGCTTTGGAGGTGGCTATAGCACCTGTATTTCTTTTTTTTTTAAACTGCACTTGTTAAAGACTAAAATATACAACCACACATGTTAAGGCTCATCCAATTTAACTATCACAAATATTATATTATTAACAATATTTCAACAAAAATGAAACAAAAAAACAATTAGTGCTATAGTAAACATTTGACAGAATTGACGAACTGAAATTTGGAAACTTACACCTATTAATACACATCACTACTGATTTACTATGTAATGTGCTTTTTTATGCTATGCTAACTGATGTGTTCCAAATGTCCCCGTCTTTTGGGAGTTTCTACAGGCATATTAAAGCACATATATCTTTTTGCATCTTTGGTCAATGAGAAGTGAATAAAATGTATCCGTGCATTATGTAAAGACCCAAATTTTAGACTATGAAAGTGTGAACTAGGGACAACATTTTTCCTGTGTGTGTTGCAATGTAATTAATTATACATATCTCTGCCCCCAGACTCACCAAGAGGCTGCAGGGAGTGGAATGGCTCATCCTCCATGTCTTGCTGCATTGGAGTTTGTGGCCTTGCTGGTGCCACTGATGTTGGAAGTCGGGGTGCTGGGGTTGTATAAGAAGGGCCTGTAACACAAATATTTATCATTTATGTGACAAACAAAACTACGTATGATACTGCACATAAAACTTTATTTTAGCACTACTTACCTGATCTCTCCCCATCATTCACATGTTGTTGTGAGTCGAGCAGGCCTCTGTGCAGACAGGATGCAGTCGTGATGCCGACGGTCTAAATGCCGACAGTCGGCATCCCGACTGTCTAATCCCGGCAAGTGCCTAATGACCGGTGTCGAAATCCCAACGCCTGTCATTAGACCTACGCCGGGAGCCCGACACCTGGCTTACCGATTGAAGGTAAGCCAGGCGCGGTCAGCCACGCAGGGGGGAGGGTTAGGTTAGGGGCTCCCGGGGGGGACTTGGGGTTAGGCACCCCCCCTGGGAGGTTACTGTTAGGCTAGGGGAGGGGGGGTTAGGGTTAGGCACCCCCAGGGGGAGGTTAGGGTTAGGCACCCCCTCGGGAGACTTAGGGTTAGGCTGCGGGGAAGGGGGGGTTAGGTTTAGGCACTTAGAGGGGGGTTAGGGTTAGGCTCTTGGGGGGGAGGTTAGGGTTAGGCACCCCTAAGGGAGGGTTAGGGCTAGGGCTGGGAGGTTAGGTTAGTAAGTAGAAAAATTACTTACCTGTCGGGATCTTCACTGCCGGGCTGCAGCTGATGGTAAATCATACTGATTCCGTGCAGACATCTTTTGTACTGTAATGATATATTTTTTTATTAAACACTGTACATTGTGTAATGTGTGAAAGATGTCCTTTATGTTGTTTTGTCTGAGATTTTACATTTGGCACACAATAAAGTGTATGCATGTAATAATTTTTTGTTTACATTATTTATGCACTGTATTGATTATGAAAATCTGGTTTAACAACAATTAGGTTACACATTGTATTATCTTCTAAATAATTTTAGGGCAATAATTGATGATTTGGGTTAGTTAGCAGTACCACATACAATTGGTTTCCAACAAAGGACAAGTCAAAAGAAAACTTTTTCACAAAAAAAAAGTTTTACAGCGCAGTCATTTTCATGTTTACCAGACATTTTTAATGAATGTAAAGTCCTAACTTCTTCATCAATGCCTCTTCAGCTGTTGTGGAACAACAAGTGCCAGCATGCCAGCAAATAATTATTGCTGTTTATTATGTATTGGTCTAAATGTTTACATTGTGTCTGGCAATGCTGGACTGTTTTGTGTAACAACACCCGAATGAAGAGTTATTTACAATTGATAATGCTACAAAATGCATATGGCTACATGTACATTTATGGCAGAATGATTTTAAAATAAATGACATGTTATGCAACTGTAGAGTTGCACATTTTTAAAATAAAATACAGGCATGTATTTGACCAATTTACCTTATTTGAATGTAAAAAATTTGTATATAAAAATAAAAAAAATTGGCATGGTGGGCAGAAAGCAAAGCTAATTGTCTAACAACAATGCAAGTGACCTGACATATCACTAAACCACCCCTAATTTACATTTGTGTAAAAATTATATTCACAGGCCAAACCCTACCTTCAGAGCTGCATGTTTAGGCCACAATGCACATATTTTTTGGATCAATTATGATATTTAGCACAATAAAGTGAAATTTTACATTAAACAAATACGCTACTGAACAAAACACTCAGTATAACATATTTGAATGTAAAACATTGAATGTAAATAATTACCAGGCTGCCTAGGCTGATCTGTGTCCCACACATGCATCCTCCGCACCACTTCAGGCGGGATCAAAGCCTTCAGTGGCTCCTCATACTCCAAATATGTGGCTATATATGGGGGACCTCCACCTGTCCCAGCTGCTGACTTGGCCTCATTCCCCATCTTCAACTTCACCCTCTTTTTAATATCGGACAGGAGCTTCTTGCAGATGTCAATTGTACGGTGCACCGGTCCCTCCGCATTAATAGACGCCACCACCTTCTCCCATATGGCATTTTTGCACCTCATGCTTACACATGCAGCCTCCCATCCAAAAAGCTTGTGGTGGTACTGGTTATACCTCTAATAAAGTTTGGCTGAGGTCATCAGTATATTTTAGTGGTAATGAATTACGCTACCAGATATTTGGAAGTTATGCCATTGCGCAATATGTCAACAAAGACAATTGTTAGTGAACTGGTACATGTCTATAGCAGAGGAAACACCTATTGAAATCCTAACCAAACAGTGTACCCAATTATATAAAGAATCATGATAGAGTTGTGCTGCCTGTTTAAGGTTACTCATCTAAGGACCTTCGTGTGTCATCCTCACACTAATGGTTTAGCGGAGAGGTTTAACAAAACTCTGAAGAATATACTATAAAAAGCGGTGGTTAAAGATGTGAAAGATTGGGATTATTTGTTACCCTATTTATTGCTGGCCATTAGAGAGGTTCCCCAATCCTCCATGGGATTCTCTCCTTTTGATTTGCTCTATGGGAGACACCCAAAACCATTGTTGGATATTGCAAAAGAGACATGTGAGGAGCAACCCAGTCCTTATAGAACTGTTATTGAGCATGTTTTTCAGATGTAGGAAAGAATAACAGCAGTGGTGCCAATAGTGAGAGAGCACTTGGTAGAGGCCCAACAGGCACAACAAAGGGTGTACAATTGTAATGCCCAATTACACATGTTTGCTCCTGGGGACAGAGTGCTTATGTTGGTTCCCATAGTAGAAAGTACATTTTTGGCACAGTGGCAAGGACCATTTAAAATCAAAGAAAAAGTGGATGAGGTCAATTATAAAGTTTTCCAGCCTGGTAAAGAAAGCCAGAGCAGATATACCATGTAAATCCTATAAAACCTTGAAAGGATGGAGAAGCTCTGCAAGCCACCCCAGTCCCTACTTCAACCACATTACATTTGGTTCCTAAAGTAATAATACCCAAAACCCTCTCAACTATTCAACAGCTTGAGCTAAATAATTTATCGTAAGAAATAGAGATTTGGTTTTTTTACATACCTAGTATAACAAGGGTAACCAAAAGCCCTATAGAATACCAGAAGCCCAACAGAAATCAATGTCTAAAGAATTATAAAACATGTTGGAGTTAGATATAATTAAAGAGTCACATAGTGAATGGTCAAGTCCCATTGTACTTATTCTCAAACCTGACGAGAGCTTACGCTTCTGCAATGATTTCTGCAAATTGAATAGTGTGTCTAAGTTTGATGACTACCCAATGCCTCATGACGGTGAATTTATTGAAGGCTGGGAACAGCACAGTATTTAACCACTCTAGACTTAACCAAAGGGTACTGGCAAGTGCTGTTGACAAATAATGCAAATGAAAAGACAGCTTTTTCAGCACCATAGGGTCTATTTCGTTACAAGATGTTGCCATTTGGGTTTCATGGGGCACCCGCCACCTTTCAGAAGATGATGGATTTATTTCTAAGGCCCCCATAGACAGTATGCTGCTGCTTATCTCAATGATGTAGTCATCTATGCTTAGTAGTCTCACTTACCCAGGGTACAAGCAGTGCTGAACTCCATCTGTGAGGCAGGATTGACAGCCAACCCAAAAAAATGTTGCCTAGGAACGGAAGAGATTAAATATCTTGGATACACCATAAGCAGATATTTGATATAGCCCCAATTTAAGAATATTGAGGCAATATAAATTGGCAATAACCCCTGAATAAGAAGCAGGTGAGAGCTATTTTAGGAAAGTCAGGGGATTATAAAAGATCTAGACCCAATTTTTCCACCATTGCTGTCCCTTTGACTGACTTTACAAAGGGTAAACAGTCAGTTATGGTTAAGTGGAATCCTAAGGCAGAAAAGGCTTTTTAGGCTTTGAAGGTAGATTAGTTTTGATGACATCTGACTTTGAAAATAAATTTATCGTGCAACCAACTACAGAGGCACATTCCTCCTCCTCCTCTTTAAGAACCTGTGACTGAGTCCTCCTTCTCCTCATCATCTTCTACCACACAAAAAACAGCACCACACTGAAAAAATAAGAAGAAAGCAAACAATCACTACCACACACCATTCGCACAAATAAGTTAAGACAGACACAAAATCCAAGGACAAAACTTTAAGAATATAATATCATAACATAGACACACAAAGACAAAACAATCAGGAATAATTTGAAACACTCATAAAACTCCAACTACAATACTCCATCCAACCATCCAACTAGTTGTCTGGTTGGAATGAAAATCTGGTAAGGAATGGGAGTAAATGATGATCAGCAATTTGTTCCTAAATGCCAGAAAACAGATGAAAATGGTCGTTCAGAAAAGTTTGAACAAATTGTTTAGATCAAACATTTAACAAACAACAGTTTTTGTCCATTTTCCGGCGTTTGGGAGCAAATTGCTGATTGTCATTTGCTTTCATACCTTATCAGATTTTCATTCCAACCAACTAGTTGGCTGGTTGGATGTAAGTTGGTCTCGTGTGTGGCCAGCTTAAGAAGCTTCCCCATGGGTAGCGATTTCCAAACTTTCATACATATTACTTAATTTACCATATGAGGTGCATATTAGCTGTGTCCATAATGACATAGTAGTTACTATGCTTTAATTTCGCTTGGTGGTGAGCAAAATCTTTTCCAAAATCTACAGTCGAATACAATTTTTCTCCTGCACCGAATATATATATATTTTTTTCTTATGTATACTTGTATGTATTTAGAATATACAGGGCCGGCAACAGAAACCTCGGGGCCCGGTACACTGTTGTCTCTGGGGGACCCCACATTCTCACCGCCACCCCCTATCCCGCACATCCCTCGACTGCATGTGTGATATGTGAAGCATGAGAATGTTAACTGAAAGATATGCCAGCCTTTACATAACGTAAAAATACACTATGACTTACCACACTGTCTCTCTGTCACTGATGATACAGGCTGTAGTTCTTGTCTGCTGTCTCTTCCAAGGTCTTCTTGATGACAGTGCGGTGGATGCCTCAGGGGTAGGAGGGATAGTGTCTGCAGCCAGCCATCCACAGTACTCATCAAATTCAGCCTCATCACCATCCTCAGCCCAGAAGCCCCATCACCTTCCTCTGTCCCCAGCCCCCATCACCTATTGTCACAGCCCCATCAACCTTCCTCTGCCCCATTCACCTTCCGCCATCCCTAGCCCCCATCACCTTCCTCTGCCACAGCCCCTATCACCTTCCTCTGCCCCCATAATCTTCTGATGCCCCCACCTTTCTCCGTCCCCAGCCCATGTCACCTTCTACCCCCAGCACCTTCCTCTGCCCCTTCATCTTCTTCTATCCCCAGCCCCATCACCTTCCACTGTCGTCAGCCTCCATCACCTTCCTCTGCCCCCATAATCTTCTGATGCCCCCACCTTTCTCCGTCCCCAGCCCATGTCACCTTCTACCCCCAGCACCTTCCTCTGCCCCTTCATCTTCTTCTATCCACAGCCCCATCACCTTCCACTGTCGTCAGCCTCCATCACCTTCCTCTGCCCCATCACCTTCCTCTGCCCCCAGCCCATGTCACCTTCCGCTGCCCCCAGCCCATGTCACCTTCTGCCCCCAGCCCCATCACCTTCTTATGCCCCTTCATCTTTCTCCATCCCCAGGTCCCATCACCTTCCGCTGCCCCCAGCCCCTATCCACTTCCTAATGCCCCCTTCACCTTCTTCTGTCCCCAGCACCCATCATCTTCCCCGCCCCAGCCCCTATTCCTCTACCATCGGGGATCTATCCACTTATATCCCCTCAACACCGCAGCCTGCAGGACGTACGGCAACGTGACCTATGATGTCACGCTGCCGTGTTGCTCACCTAAAGGTCAGGCCCAGCCCGGGTCGCAGCTGAGCCACCCAGAAGAGCCCAGCGCTGCCCGGGCCAGGCTACAGGGGACTCGGAGCTGGGGCTGGGCGGCCTCCGCCCGCCGACTGGACCAGAGACCGCTGTCCGCAGCCCCGTTTTGTACCCGTCTGGTCCTTGGGGCCCTCTGGACCTTGGTGCCTGGTGCAGGTGTCCCCTTAGTCCCTCCCTGTCACCAGGCCTGAGAATATATGTCTATATGTGCTGCAACATGCAATAATTTTAATACATATCTTCTTCATGTGATGGTTTTATTTACAACTATCATTGTTATGTAATATTTTCTTTTATTATCTTTTGTATGTTTTTCTTTTTCTTTATCTGCTTGATTTATGAAATTCAATAAAAACTACTTAATAAAAAAAAAATGTTTAGAAACCCTTACTTGGTTAAAAGCTATTTTTCCTCCACAAGATTTGGGCTTACCCCATAGCAGATATGGACATACCTATTGCAGAATCTATAAAGTAATACTAATAACAGATTAATTAGGTTCCCTTGTTTGCCAAGAACAGTGAAAGCAAAGTTGTTTTTTCCAATAATCAGCCTCAATGGGTTTGAATTAGGAAGTTCTTGTGTGGTCATAAGAGCTATCACGCAGCAATCTTTACATGTGTAATTTGTACACTGTCACAAAAGATATTCCAAAACACCTGCAAATGTATATAGTAGCTCACATTGCTTGAATAAGATATCACTTCCACCTACTTTAGCAGACGTTGAAGCATTTATCAGCATTGTATAATTGTGAAAAAAATGAAGTCCTTCTATTGAAAGTTTTGTGAGCCTGGATTTAATCTAAACTTGTTTTTGGCAGCCATGGCATAAATTAGGCATTAGAAAAGAGCACAAAGATCCCCTATTCACAATAACCGTGTTCCAACATTAAAATATTAGCTGTCACTTATTTAGTAGACATTGACAAAAAAAGAAAGTTTTGTTAACACTTATTGTCCTGACTGCATGTCAGAGGCACATTCACAGCCCTTTATATTCCTGTAATCTCTAATTGTGTTGTTGACAACTCAACAATGCCACTTGACTGACATACCTGACAGCTTCCACTAGTGACACAGTTCTCACAATAAGGAACAAGCTTTTTATAAGATAAGTATTGACTACTGCTAGGCTTATAAATAAAAAAATGAAAATACTCAAGCCACAAGAAAGGTAAAAAAGGAGCATGGCAGAGTCTTTTTTTATCAACCATCCTAGGAAAAGTAGGTAGGAAAAGTAACGTCTGAGTAAAATCCCAAAACTATATAGGTACCTAATGGAAACAACAATAACAAGACACAAAACAATCTCATTAAATTATTTCCATGTTTTAATAATAAATATATTATGGGGTTATGGTTAAGAACATTACTGTATTAAACTATTGTTATTTATGCTTCCAGACATTATTTCAATTATTATAGATTCAATTTGTTATATATCATCTGTTTATGGATTAGACAAAGTTTATGTACAGCATTATTACATATACATTATATATTTTTAGATGCAGTTTTTTGGACGTTTTTTTCTTCTCTGAATCTATTTGGAGGACGCAGCTAACCCTGGGTGTAGAGGGCGCTGTTGCAGGAGTAGGCACTCATGTAATGCTAAAACTTGATTGTACTGTCTCCTCCCCTCTACATGCCTCCACCAATCAGAAAGAAATTCTTCAGAAGTCAGTTTTTATTTTATTTATTTACTTTTCTTGACTTCTAAATAGCAGAGTTCTTATTCACCACTTCTTTGTCGCACCCACCCCTAATTCTAATGGCTCTTGGAGGGGGTTACCTGGTCAACCAGTGGTTTTAGTGATTGAGGAACACAATAGACCCATGCAGTAAATGCAGGCATATTAATAGAAACTATTCCCTTATTCTAAACACTATACATAATCTCACCACAGGGTATACCAAAAGTGTATACATACACTGGGTGCAAGGGGTCCACTTGTTAAGGGGCCAGGTGGCTTAGGGGGCCTGCCGGCCCAGCAAGCAACCCACTGCACCGTGCAGACTTAAATTTTTTATTCACCATTTATTAAAATTCCAATGGCAGGCGGGGGCAGGTAGGCATAGAAGGGGGGTCACACAGACTGTGTGGGATGCGTCACTCACAATGTCTCCACATGCCGCGCTTTGGTTGCAGAGCTACTGGTCTGAGGTCTCAGGAGATGATGACTCCATCTCGCGAGCCTCTCTTCACCAGGCTTCGGATGGCGGGCAGGGACTGGGAGGGATGTGGTGCAGCAGTGAGTTATCCAAGGTGAGTGGAGTTTAAAGGAAGATCGAATGCTGTTGTGAGTGACTGTGTGTGTGGGTCAAATTGTGGTGTGTATATATGCAGTGATCGCGGTGAGCCAAAAAAAATTGTGGGTCCCTGGGACCCCTCACTTTACTAAATTGGGGTCCTACGTGACCTTTTCTGGGTCCCATCGAAATGAAAGTCTTATGAAAGTCTAACAACTTAAACAGAAAAAAATAATGAATGCTAAACAGTTATGTATAGCATTATTTAGCTTTATTATAGTATAGTAAAACATTTTGTTAATCTTTATTGCACAATGAGACATTTTTCCATAATAGAGTCAGGTGCTGGTATTCAACATTAGAGCTGCCAGTGTTAGCCGACAAAAGTTTTAGGAGGCCATTTATCTTTGAATATTTGAGGTAAAATCCCCGAAAACACCAATTTTCGTAGGTTTACCTCAAATATTAAGTTTCCCCCGGATGTATGAAGGAGGGACCGTAACAGGTACCTCCGATACCAACTGTGATCCCTCCATTCCCGCTGGCAGCGGCCTCCCCCATGAGTTTCTATGGGGGATGCGATGCTGCCAGATTTACCAATATCCAGAATGTGATGCATTCCCGACACTGGCCTCCTCAGCTAACGCCATTAATAATATAGATTCCACCATCAGCAGGCTTATCATGCAGGCCCATGATATACAAAGAGACCATCTATAGGAAGCAGAGGCTGTACATCTATGGGGACAACTCCTGGGACTTCCCCCACTACTGCCAGCACCACTAACAACCCCCCCTTCTCCACTACTCCCAGCATCACTAACATCCCCCATACTACTCCCAGCATCACTAACTTCCCCCTCACTACTCCCAGCATCAATAACATCCCCCCCACTACTCCCAGCATTACTAACATTCCCCTCACTACTCCCAGCATCACTAACATTCCCCTCACTACTCCCAGCATCACTAACATCCCCCTCACTACTCCCAGCATTACTAACATTCCCCTCACTACTCCCAGCATCAATAACATCCCCCCCACTACTGCCAGCACCACTAACAACCCCCCCTTCTCCACTACTCCCAGCATCACTAACATCCCCCCCACTACTCCCAGCATTACTAACATCCCCCCCACTACTGCCAGCACCACTAACAACACCCCTTCTCCACAACTCCCAGAATCAATAACATCCCCCCCACTACTCCCAGCATTACTAACATTCCCCTCACTACTCCCAGCATCACTAACATCCCCCTCACTACTCCCAGTATCACTAACATCCCCCTCACTACTCCCAGCACCACTAACATCCCCCTCACTACTCCCAGCATTATTAACATCCCCCCCACTACTGCCAGCACCACTAACAACCCCCCCTTCTCCACTACTCCCAGCATCAATAACATCCCCCCCACTACTCCCAGCTTTAATAACATTCCCCGCACTACTCCCAGCACTACTAACATTCCCCTCACTACTCCCAGCATCACTAACATCCCCCTCACTACTCCCAGTATCACTAACAATCCCCCCCACTACTCCCAGCACCACTAACATCCCCCTCACTACTCCCAGCATTACTAACTTCCCCCCCACTACTCCCAGCATCACTAACATCCCCCACACTACTCCCAGCATCACTAACATCCCCCTCACTACACCCAGCATTACTAACATCCCCTCCACTACTCCCAGCACCACTAACATCCCCCTCACTACTCCCAGCATCACTAACATCCCCCTCACTACACCCAGCACCACTAACAACCCCCCCTTCTCCACTACTCCCAGCATCAATAACATCCCCCCCACTACTCCCAACATTACTAACATTCCCCTCACTACTCCCAGCATCACTAACATCCCCCTCACTACTCCCAGCATTACTAACATTCCCCTCACTACTCCCAGCATCACTAACATTCCCCTCACTACTCCCAGCTTCATTAACATCCCCCCCACTACTGCCAGCACCACTAACAACCCCCCCTTCTCCACTACTCCCAGCATCACTAACATCCCCCTCACTACTCCCAGCATTACTAACATTCCCCTCACTACTCCCAGCATTACTAACATCCCCCTCACTACTCCCAGCATTACTAACATCCCCCTCACTACTCCCAGCATTAATAACATCCCCCTCACTACTCCCAGCATCAATAACATTCCCCTCACTACTTCCAGCATCAATAACATCCCACCCACGACTCCCAGCATTACTAACATTCCCCTCACTACTGCCAGCATCACTAACATCCCCCTCACTACTCCCAGCATTACTAACATCCCCCTCACTACTCCCAGCATCACTAACAATCCCCCCCACTACTCCCAGCATCACTAACATTCCCCTCACTACTCCCAGCACCAATAACATCCCCCCACTACTGCCAGCACCACTAACAACCCCCCCACTACTTCCAGCATCACTAACATCCCCCTCACTACTCCCAGCATCACTAACATTCCCCTCACTACTCCCAGCACTAATAACATCCCCCCACTACTGCCAGCACCACTAACAACCCCCCCACTACTTCCAGCATCACTAACATCCCCCTCACTACTCCCAGCATCACTAACATCCCCCACTACTCCCAGCATCAATAACATCCCCCCACTACTCCCAGCACCACTAACAACCCCGCCACTACTTCCAGCATCACTAACAACCCCCCCCCACTACTCCCAGCATCACTAACATCCCCCACTACTCCCAGCATCACTAACAATCCCCCCCACTACTCCCAGCACCACTAACATCCCCCTCACTACTCCCAGCATTACTAACATTCCCCTCACTACTCCCAGCATCAATAACATCCCCCCCACTGCTCCCAGCATTACTAACATTCCCCTCACTACTCCCAGCATCAATAACATCCCCCCACTACTTCCAGCATCACTAACATCCCCCTCACTACTCCCAGCATTACTAACATTCCCCTCACTACTCCCAGCATCAATAACATCCCCCCACTACTGCCAGCACCACTAACAACCCCCCCACTACTTCCAGCATCACTAACATCCCCCCCACTACTTCCAGCATCACTAACATCCCCCTCACTACTCCCAGCATCACTAACATCCCCCACTACTCCCAGCATCAATAACATCCCCCCACTACTCCCAGCACCACTAACAACCCCGCCACTACTTCCAGCATCACTAACAACCCCCCCCACTACTCCCAGCATCACTAACATCCCCCACTACTCCCAGCATCACTAACAATCCCCCCCACTACTCCCAGCACCACTAACATCCCCCTCACTACTCCCAGCATTACTAACATTCCCCTCACTACTCCCAGCATTACTAACATTCCCCTCACTACTCCCAGCATCAATAACATCCCCCCCACTGCTCCCAGCATTACTAACATTCCCCTCACTACTCCCAGCATCAATAACATCCCCCCACTACTTCCAGCATCACTAACATCCCCCTCACTACTCCCAGCATTACTAACATTCCCCTCACTACTCCCAGCATCAATAACATCCCCCCACTGCTGCCAGCACCACTAACAACCCCCCACTACTTCCAGCATTACTAACATCCCCCTCACTACTCCCAGCATTACTAACATTCCCCTCACTACTCCCAGCACCAATAACATCCCCCCACTACTCCCAGCACCACTAACATCCCCCTCACTACTCCCAGCATTACTAACATTCCCCTCACTACTCCCAGCACCAATAACATCCCCCATTACTGCCAGCACCACTAACAACCCCCACACTACTTCCAGCATCACTAACATCCCCCCCACTACTTCCAGCATCACTAACATCCCCCGCACTACTTCCAGCATCACTAACATCCCCCTCACTACTCCCAGCATCACTAACATCCCCCACTACTCCCAGCATCACTAACAATCCCCCCCACTACTCCCAGCATCACAAACAATCTCCCTCACTACTCCCAGCATTAATAACAACCCCCCACTACTCCCAGCATAATAACACCCCCCACTACTCCCAGCATTAATAACATCTCCCCCACTATTCACTGCATTAATAACATCCCCCCCACTACTCCCTGCATTAGTAACAAACCCCCCACTACACCCTGCATTAATAACATCCCCCCCACTACTCCCTGCATTAATAACAACAACAACAACAACAGGTACCTTCAAATTGGGGGGCCGAAGTGTTCACCCTGGGGCGGAGCGTAGTATTCGATCCAGGTGGGCCTCCAGGGCCAGGCGCAGTGTTCAGGCCGGGGGCTGCCGGGACCAGTCATCACGACCGGGGGGGGGGCCCGCGGGGCCTGGTCTTCATGCCGGGGAGAGCACCGGGGCCAGTCTTCACACCGGGGGGAGGGGCACCGGGACCAGTCTGCACGCCGGGGGGCCGCCGGGACCAGTCGGCGCGCCGGGGTCCGGGCACATTTCTCCTCACTTTCTGCCCCCGTGCCCATCAGTAGACAGCCGCAAAAGCCCACGGCACTCAGAGCAGCCCTTGGAAATAGCGCTGTCATACAAACCTGGCGCCGCGCGCGAGCCAATCAGAGCTCGCGGACCAGCAACCGCTGCCGATTGGCTGCCGGTCTGCGAGCTCCAATTGGCTCACAACCGGCGCCTATTTGATTGACGACAGCGCTTTTAGCTACAGTATGTGTGCAGAGCGACTGGGTTGTGTCCCCGGAGACGCACTGTACCACGGCCATTCCTGACAGCCTGACAAGGATTGACAGCGGCACAGCGTGTCCCTGGGGACCCGGCTCTTTTACAAAAGTGAGTCCCCAGTCTTAGAAATCGAGTAAAATATGCGCTATAGCGCGTATTTGCGAACACTGATATATATATATATATATATATATATATATATGTAGATACATATATATGTATTGTGATGAGAGGGGCTGTCTCTCACATGAATTGCTCACATTCTGGTGGGATCAGCTCCCTCCAAGGGAGAGGAAAACAAGAGCGGCACATTCTGCACCTACAGTAGAAGTTTGGAATTCCGGGTTTTCTGGGCTGCACAGCTTAAACTCTCACACACCTGTTGCTCATTGCTCCTGATGCTGACTAAGCTCACCAGGTGATAGGTTGGGAGTGGTGGTTAGCATTAGGGTGCCTGGACCTGGAGGGTCCACAGACATTAGCACAAGGAGTGCTGAGACATTTACTTTTATGTTGTTTGCTTATTTTCTGTTATGTGCCTGTGTGTGTGTCCAGGCTCTTTTCAATACCCTGTGTTACATATGGTGGCCTGTATGGGGACCTCTGTACTGCTGTGTTGCAGTGCAATCGCTAGATGCCTACGGCTTAGTAAAGGATCTGACAAGACAAAACGTTCAGTATACGTGAGTATGGTTGGCGAACCAGAAAAACTGCAGTTATATTAAGGACATTGTGTAACCTGCTTAACACTGTAACGTGCTATGCATTGTGCAAAAGCTGTTTATGTGTACTGAGAGTTGGTGCTTGAGATATAACAAATGTTGATTAGTATCTTCACCAGCTAATATGCTGTCTAATTATGTTCACCTGTTGACTGAACAAGACCAAGGGCTCTATTTACTACAATCCGCATATTGAATGCGGATTGTAGTGTGATATTACCGAGTGAATTTGCATTGCGAATTCAGGCAATATCACAGGGATTTACTATAAATCCCTTGCAGGGACAGAGCTTGCGATAAAGCTCTGTCCCTGCGGATCCCATCCGCACTCTAGTCGCGGTATTTTCGGAAAAAATACAGCAACTAAGAGCCCGCGCATGCGCCGACCCACCATTGCTGCTACCCCCCACCAATGCTAAGCCCCACCCCCGCGATCGCAGACCCCCACGACCCCCCCACCTCCCTTCATTACACTTACCTGCATCCTCCTGGCCTCCGGTGATCTTCTCCGGGCTTCCCGATCAGGTGATCTCCCATACTGCACTGGGACCCGATCACCTGATGACCGGGCAGCAGGGCACTATGGGAGACCAGCAGACCGGAGAGGAGCCATCACCGGAGGCCCGATCACCAGTCCCTGGATTCAAGTAAGTAAAAAAAAAAAAAAAAATTTTACATTTTTTTTTTTTTTACAGCAATCAGCTTGCGGTCTGTTTAGACCACACAGCTGATTACTGGTACCGGCTCCCGCCTCTGCTCTCCCCGTTAGAGCAGAGTGGGAGCCCGGTAACCGGGGGAGACCCTGGATAGCACCACCTCCAGGTGGCGTTATTATCACAGGGCTTCCCCCGGTATTTTTTTACAATTTATTTTTAGTAACTTTGGTCGGATCACATTTCCCATTACAATTATGGGAAATGCGATCTGCTTTACTAAAAATAAGTGATACTAGGGGTTGGAGTAGAATTTTACTAATTCAACTCCAATTGCACCCTTTTTCACTTTATTTTAGTAAAAATAATGTTAATAAATAGAGCCCCAAGACACACATATTACTGAAGTCTAATTAAGCACTGCAGTGCTTTAGGAGAAAAAGACAGTTTTTTTTTTTTTCCCCCCCCTGTGTTCTGCTTAACCCCTGCATTGCTGAAAAAAGCAGTGTTTTTTTTCTGTGTTCAACTTGAATTACAATTGCTTTGCTGAAAGATATATTTATTTGTGTAAACTGGCTTATCATTGCTCTTATATAAATGCCGCTAAGTACTTACATACTCCTACTGTAAAAATGGAGGAAGATTTTGCACTATAGTAACTTTGTTGGCCTCTCATCAAAAGACAGAGGAACAAATGTTGCAGCTGCTGACCAAGTCAGTGGGCACAACAGGTACAGGGCATCTGAATAAAATGACTGCCTCAGATGACCCAGAGGCATATTTGCTGATATTTGAGAGGGTGGCACAGCGTTTAAAATGGCCAGCAGATACTTGGGCTGATAGACTTGCCCCCAATCTCACTGGTGAGGCTCAGAAAGCCTATGCTGATTTGTCCTCTGCTGATGCAGAGAAATATGAACTAGTCAAAACTGCTATTCTGGCCAGGTCAGGTCTCACTCCTTCTGGGAAAGTGCAGTGCTTCCACAAATGGGCCCTACTACCAGGGGTCCCTATTCAGAAGCAGATTGCAGAACTCAACAGACAAGGGCGGAGTTGGCTCCATGCAGAAGGCCGCACTGCCACTCAGATTGTAGAAACGGTGGTTGTTGACCAGTGTATAAGAACCCTAGGGCGGAATATGCAGCGCTGGGTCATACACGCTGATCCTCAAAATCTAGAGGAATTATTTACAGTGTTGGAGCAGTATGAGACCGCAGGAAATATGACTAAAATGCCAGGTAAACCATGGAATGAGCGGACCATTAAGATAGCACCTCATTGGCCTGTGACCCCGACTGTCACCCCTCCTCAAGGAAACACTGCTGGAGATGCCAGGGTTTGTTTGCTATGAGTACAGAGAGCAAGGTCATTGAAGGCAGGACTGTCCCAGAAAAACAGAGCCTATGGAGTGTGTGGTTGCTAATATGGGCGCTATGTACAGCGCTTTTTGCACGATGGTACCCCTGGATTCTAGACCCCCATTAATGTGGGAAACTGTGTTGCTGAATGGCCGAGAACTCCCAGCTATTATAGACTCAGGGAGTGAACTAACCCTGATCTCAGATACTGTTCTGCCCAGGGCAGTAGAAAAGATGTCAGGGTTGGTTGAAGTACTCTGCATTCATGGGTCCACATAAAAGATTTCCCAAGTGCGAGTGAGCCTCACCATAAAGGGGTGCACTTATGAGGCGGTCGCCGCAATTGGTCCTAAGCTCCCCTATCCTATCATATTGGGATGCAATTTCCCAGGATTTTTTGAGCTCTTAAAGGAACCACAGAGTCAACGCCACGGTAAAGTCTCCAAGGCCCTACCTCGGAAAAGGGAGGAGAGTGGAAAAGCACAGCCAGCCCTCTTTGGAGAGAGAATCTTTGAGGAAAGAAATCCGCTACACTTTGGCAGGTTCCGGGCAAACAAAATGTTTGCAGAGGTGTTTTACCTAATACAGGAGTTGCCTTAGATATGTTGGAAACTGCCACCTCTCGGATTCCTGGGGTCTGCTCTAGTTCGCTTGGCCCTACATAAGGTCTGTTGGCGGACACCTGGTCAGCAAAACAGCAAAAAGAAGTGAAAGTCTTAGTTCGCAATAATCAGGATGCGTTTTCGTCTCTGCCAGGGCACACTGCTTTAACAGGGCGCGAGATAAATACACCTGAAGGAGTTGACATAAAGCAGCGACCATATCGCATTCCTGAAGCACGGCAACAAGCTATACGGCAGGAAGAAGTTGCGGTCCCTGTACTTCTTGCTAGATGACTCGGATGTCACACTGGCTTTTTGAAGAATACTTTGTCTGTGGGGCAGCGGAAAAGAGCGGAACCCGGTGTCTGTAAGAAAAGAAGGATGGTTGCTTCTCTACCAAAACACACCATGTTCAGTGGGTATGAAGAAGACATGCCTGGAAAGGTGGTTTCGAAGGCTGAAGGGTGCGGCTGTCACCAAGGAATACGTGCACTTCACCCAGGCTTTTGAAACAAAAGGGGGGGGATGTGTGGTGAGAGGGTTTGTCTCTCACCTCAATTGCCCACATTCTGGTGGGATCAGCTCCCTCCAAGGAAGAGGATGCTGGATAAGCTAGCCAGGCGATAGGCTGGGGGTGGTGGTTAGCATTAGGGTGCCAGGACCTGGAGGGTCTGCAGACATTAGCACAAGGAGTGACATTTACTTTTATGTTGTTTGCTTATTTTCTGTTATGTGCTTGTGTGTGTACAGGGCTAACTTCACTTATGCTAAGGTGCAGTGTCTGCTACCATTAAAAAGACACTGCTTTAGCAAGTACCTGCCTGCCTGGAGTCCTCGTTTCAATACCCCATGTTACAGTATATGTGTGTATATATATATGTGTGTGTGTTTGTATGTACTCATATGTATATTCATGTGTATCATATCATATATATGCATATATATATATATATATATATATATATATAAATATATATATATATATATATAAATGGCACTAGGACACAGATATGAAAAATAGTAGTTTGTATTGAACAAAGATCAACAGTTTCGGAGCTGCCACCCCGTCGTCAGGACCATACAAAGTGTATATCTATATCTAATGTGTGTGTGTGTGTGTGTGTGTGTGTGATACACACATATATATATATATATATATATATATACACACACACACACGTATGTAATACGTTTATAGAGTAGTGGATAATGACATTGGAAAAGGTTGCTGGATGTGATAATATTAGTTAATGACGATGATGAGGAGATATGAAAACGACAGAGTAAGAATGTTAATGCGTTAAAATGATAGGCAACACTAACCACGCCTCTAGTGTGGCATTAGACATACCCACTCTGGTGTAAATGTTGCTATGGGGCCCACAAAGTTCTAGTTACACTCCTGTATACATATATATCTATATGTCAGTATAGAATTACTTTTCTACACAAAATTGATATTACATGTTTTATAGCTGTGTTATCATTAGTGTAACACAATAAAGGTAATCGTTCATTACAATTTAGGCTTGTTTCTGATTTGTCTGTCAATTTTCTGTTTGTTTTCACATTGTACAGCGTCATATTACTCCTATCATGTGGTGGGTGAATGATCATCATCGGCCACACGGCCTCAGTCACCCCATTTCACCAACTATGCTTTTCCACAACAGAGGTGCTACGGGAATGTGGCCCATCGAAGGGAAGACAAGACTAACACAAAAGTTGATCGCCCTGGTGATACTTTTCACCTTCAGCATGGCTTCTGCTGGACCTGCAATTATACCACCCACATCGTACTCTTGTCTAAGCCTGTGATGTGCCACCCCTCTAAACAACAATTAGATTGACAATACCCTAACTGCTACTTAACTTATGGTAAACAATTACTTGAACACAACAAGCCACTGTGGTATGGTTGTCTAATACTGTACAAGTTCCCTGAATATAGAAATGACCCACAATTCCAAGACATAACAGTATCAGGAAAGAAATGACAAGTACAATACACAATCTCAACCAAACATATATTAATCCTGTCCCCTAATGATTCTCTTCAGTAATGCTAGTTTGCCAACTCTTGAAATGGGATGTAGTTTGGAAGCCAACGGTCTAAATGCCGACCGCCGGCTTCCAGACTTTCTAATCCCAGCATGGTACTAATGACACGCGTCGAATACTCAACGCCTGTGATTAACCAGACACTGGAAGACCGACGCCCGGCATACGCGGGGGGAGGTTAGGGTTAGGCACCCCCCCAGGGGACTTAAGTTTAGGTAGCGGGGAAGGGGGGGTTAGGTTTAGGCACTTGGGGGGGAGATTAGGGTTAGGCTCCCCTAAGGGAGGGTTAGGGGGTAGAATTAGGTTAGCGATACTTACCTTAGGGACGATCAGGATTGTCACCCTTGCCGGGTTGCGGCTGTCGGTATTTGAACCGCCGTCCCTGCGTCCGGCGGTAATACCTACTACACCTCTTGAAACAGGAAAATTACAGCAGAGATGTAAGTTTATTCATACCCTTGCTATCTAACCCTAACACAAGGTGGGAGCTAGACAGCCCCTACTACCCTTTAGGAGTTCCAATTCTGGTGCCCAACATGGCGTGAAAGGCCTGTCAGCCTTTTCACACTGAGAGTTACCACATGGAAATCTGTATTCAGCTTACCCTACAGTACAGACCCACACTGGCCTACACTTAGGGGTAAATTTACTAAAGTGAGAGTTTTTAGAAGTGAGTTTGATGTTGCACATAGCAACCAATCAGATTCCATTTAACATTTAACTAGCACCTTCTAGAAGATAATAGCTGTTATCTGATTGGTTGCTATGGGCAACATCTCTTCTAAAACTCACTTCTAAAAACTCTCACTTTAGTACATTTACTACTTCACACACCTTTGATACGTAAGACGACAATTCCCCTTTATTTAGTTTAGACCGCAGCCTTTTGGTATTGACCTAATGCTGTGAATTATCAGTCCTAACAAATGCCCTAATTTCCTGGGTATCGGCCTAGAGCCACCTCTTCAGTATAATTTTGTACATTTCCTATTAAATGGGCCTAGTGCCCTGCATCCCAGCTTAGGGCTGCCTACTTAGTGCATTTTAATATATTTCAAATGAAATGGGCCTAGGCCTAGTGCCGCCTAACCAGTGCAGTTTAATATACAGTGATTTGGGTCTAATGCCCAGAACCACTTAACAAGAACCATGCAAGCCAAAGACCTGGCTCCACCAATGGGCTACTGCACAACAAAGTCTTGGGCCTGTTGCCCGCAAGTGCCAAAGATCCCATGTGATTTATGGAGACCTACCTGCTCCAAAAGCTTCAGTTGATCCTTCCCAGAACCAGCCACACCCCTGACAGCATTCTCTCCTTCCCTGAAGGAAGTTGTCACAGCTGTAACAGTACTTCCTCCTCTCTTCACTTGGGGGGCAGAGTTTTCTACTTCGGCATCTTTCTGCTTCAGGGCTTATTTTCTGTCTTTAGTCCTGTTGCTCTGACGATGAATTGCCTTCCGCCACCTCGCACCAGCCAATTTATGCCAGCAACAGGGGACAGGGCAACCCCGACTCACTGAGGCCATTTTGGCTCACAAACAGCATGTTTTTCAGAAAGTGGATGGCAAGCCTGGATTGGCTAGATGCTTTTCTGCCACCGCTCATCACTGATTGGCAGCAGAGGCAGATTTAGAATTTATGGGGCCCTAAGCAAGACTCCGATTTGGGGCCCCCCCTCAAACAATCCATAGCACTATATTTTCGTTCCTAATTTATTCCTCCTACATTATTTTAAATTTTTCCTCCTTATATTCAACTTTTTAAAACTATCAGTTCACGAATATCCTGCCAAAATCAGGCCAGTTGGGAGCAACAGTGGTTCCAACCCTCTTGCATGAGGGTGGCTGCCACTGCTGCTGGTCCAGTCGGCCGGTTCCCGGCACCTGCACAATGGAACTGGCTGGCACCAGGACCGGCATAAGCGCACCAGCGGCGGTGGCACCGCACATGCACATATCACCGGCTTCTAGGGACTGCTTCAGCTGTAGACCCTAAAAGCCGTGTAGGGTTGCCTGAAAGGCAGAGCAGCAACTTCCACTAGAAGCGACTCTCTACTAATTGCAGCCCGGACTGGCAGCCCCAGGAGGAGAAAACACCTCCCCCTGAGGCTGTCTGTCCTGTGTGTGATTGGTAAGTAGCGCTTGCAACGGGAAGCCGCTGCCAGTCACAGTGTACCCAGTGCAGTCATGGACTGCAACTGGCTCACTGAGGTAACAGATTTTACTGGGGTGGCTGCAGCTGTTCAGCCCCTAGGTAAAATCTGCCACTGGTTGGGAAGTAGTTACAATTTATTCTGCCTATCTATTTCCTAAACTCATATACTTTTATTATGGGATCTGGTTCACTTGCATTTACTGAAAAAAGACAATCATTTGGCTTTTTAAACAATTATTCAATCATTTAATTTAATTATTTATTATGGGAGGTGAGGGCAGGAAGCAGTTGAGACAGTGCTGGGGGCAGGTAACAGTTGAGGTAGACTGGGTTAAGGGAAAGCAGTAGTTGGGGTAGAGCTGGGGTAAAGGCATGGAGAAGTTGGGTTAGAGCTGGGGATAGATGGCAGTAAGGGCAGTCAGCAGTTGCCACAGTGCAGGGAAGCAAGGAGGGGGCTAGGGGCAGGCAGTGCTCAAAGTAGGGAGGGGGCAAAGGTAGATAGCAGCTGGTGCAGTACTGGAGGGCAAGGAGGGGGTTGTGAAAAGCAGTGCTGGGGGAAGGGGCAAGGGTAGATAGCAGCTGGGGCAGTACTGATAGTAGCAGCAGCTGGCCCATCCTCACCCCTCCTTAGACTGAACCCGCTCACCCCTAGTAGTACCCCCTTCTGGCTGCCCGCCCACCACTCTTCACTGTCATTACCAGCTGGAGGAAGTTACCCCCAGCCCCCCACAGCACCAAACAGCTCCCTGCTCACCCCTGCAGGACCAAATGCAGGATATCTCTCTATATATATAGATAGATATATCCCCCAAAGGTGTGGTACCCAGGCTCCAATAATAACTTTCCAAACAATGGCGATATAATCAGAGGGTGTCGCCTGTATGTTGTTGTGAGGGCACCTGGTCAACAGGGGCGCAGAGAGCCACGCCGGGCACGGGGGAAGGGAGACGTGGCCTACTACGGGAGGCATGGGCATGCCCCCTTAGGATAATTTTGTAAAAAAATAAAGATTTTATACAGCGCTGTCAAGCGGCGCTGCGCACTGGGGTTGGGGATGATCTAAGCTCCTCGATTGTGTGATCACTTTCCTCACCACAAGCATAGGGCACAGCACACAGCAGCTGGCTGGGTTGCTGTGAAGTTGGAGGGGGGTCACCGCCAGGCCCCTCCAGCAAGCTCAGACAAATGTATCCCACTCCTTCCCCCCTCTCTGTGCCCCTGCTGGTCAAGCTATTATGGCATAGTGAGAGTGCCAGACCATGGATTATATATTATATAACCCACATACTGCGCAGCACTCCTGTGTGTTGTAGCAGCTGTGCCCGGGTGCCCTTCCTGTATAACAGCATACACCATAAAGCAGATGGACGGCACTCCCGGCTGATGAATAATAAATACGCTTGAACTAGCTATGAAAAAAGAGCAGAGGCTCTGCAATGTTGACTACTAAACACTAGTTCAAGTGTATTTATTATAATCCATCAGTCTAGAGTGCCGTCCATCTGCTTTATTGTGTGTATGTATGTATATACATATACATACATATATATATATATATATATATATATAATGTGTGTGTGTGTGTATATATATATATATATATATATATATATATATATATAATATGTGTGTATGTATGTATGTATGTGTATATATATATATATATATATATATAAATGAAGCTAACACATACACAGGATACACACTATCACATGTGCATATATACTTACACTAACCCATTCACATGTTAACACATACATAGTATACACTAACTAACACATGTACAGTAACACATAGCTACACACTAACACTGAAAAACATTATTGAAGCTGCTCAGGCTGTAGGTTGCTAATGGGGGCGGACATCTTGTATCATTAGGCTAATTGGTTCCACCCCCACTGCGGGCAGCGTGCAGGGCATACGTCCGTCGGTTGGGATGTTAGTACCACAGAATCCCCCTTGCGGCTAGCACCTCTTCCGCCTCCCCCCGCGGCCGGTACTCCCCTACCACCGTACTGGGTAGACACACACCCCTGCTCCTTCTTGCTGCATTTTCTCAGCTCCTCTCCCCTCTCCCTGTGCGTATGACATCACATGCAACACACAGAGCAGGAGAGAGGAGAGTGAGCCAGCTGCCAGAGCGGCACTCGGCAGTTGTCCGATGTGCTGACACTGCCAGGGCCAGAATACAGCACAGTCAGCGGGCCCTCTGGGACCCGCCGGGCCCTAGGTGGCTGCTTATGTTGCCTAGCGGTAAATCCACTACTGTTAGGCAGGCCCTGAATACCTTCCAATTTCGATCCGCTGGAGCCTGTACAGAGCGGCAATGTCCAAGTGTCACCCTTTACAATATCAAACAGACTGACATGGTTATTGACCAGATCTTTCAACCGACACCTCTTTTTTGTTACAGGAGCAAGAAATCAACAGGTTGACTAACATGCAAACTAAATGCTTTCCAATATTACATGTGAACTGTAATTTTATTATTTCCAGTGATACATTTATTCATACATGAACTGACAAGAAAATTGTCATCAGACATCATTTATCCTGTGAGAACATATTTCTGCTATATCTGATTGTATGCCCCTGTAAAATGTTTGATATACTGTAGGCAAAACCATTTGGATTGTGAAAGGAAAACTTGCCCTTCACTGTTCATCCATTAAAAAGTATTTGCTTTAAAGCAACAAAATATTAATGATTTTGGGTTCATGCCTATTGATCACATACCTCTGTTAAAGAGAAGAGGAGATTCAAATACATTTTTATTAGAATGTCTTTTTTTTTTTTTTATGTTGACTGAATTGTCTATCTCCTAAAGGATTCAATGAAAAACAGAGTTTTTCCTGTTTTTTCGTACTGTAGTTTTTATTTAATTATTTGGTAATGTCTGGGATAGCTTTAATATTGTTTGAATTTTCTGGTGCTCTGCGGTATTCCTGAACACGCTGTCACCAATCGTACACAAACAGTCCGGCTGCATGGGTGCGGCCATATTGGATTCTGCCATATGATTCTTTCACTCCAACCAGATTTCAGCAGCTGTTCTCACACAATCTGTGCAACCAGTAAGCACCAGGGGCCAAAAGTAATAGGATGAGAGTTTGGGAAATGTGACAGTTTAGCAGTAAACTCTCACACTTTTTAAACTCGCCCAATGTAATAGAGTCTGAGAACATACAAACTCGCTTATTATCAGATTAAAAAAACTCTCACGATTTAAATTCTCATCCAGATGTTTTCCCATTTTTAAAGATAAAACTTGACCAATGTGGGAGTTTACTGCTAAACTCTCACATTTTCTAAACTCACCCTATTACATTTGGGCCCAAGAATGCATTATTAAATCAGCCCATTGCCAGAATAAGTCTGTTTCTTCTCCTGAGTTTCCTGGCTCCGACTGCGCTGTTGCTGGCATTCTGCATTCTCCAGTATACCTGCTTCTCAGAAAAACTCTGCATTCGCCAAGTGACGACTTCTATCTGCTCCCATGATCTCTATTCCATACTGTTGGACATCTCTGCTTCTTTTACAGTATCTACATTCCGTAGTGACCTAGTGTTCTGCCATTATAATCAGCCTTACTGTAGAGGCCATCTGCTACCACACTATACAGCTGTTGGTGACAGGTTTCCCTGTTCTGGGAGTCTTGTAGCTGCGGCTAGCTCGGAGTCTCTGGGGATTAATCTCCAGCTTTGTGGGTCAGGGTGTGGGTTCCAAGTGTGTTCATCTGCTACAACCAGCAGTCCTGAGTTCCCCACTTCTGGTCTTAGTTCTAAGATCTCAGAGTCCAGTCCAAGGTTTAGTCTGTTATGAGTTTTCATAGTCTGTATCTTTCTGAGTCTCCAGTAGTGGGTTCCAGCTCCATGTACCCCGATTCAGGTGTCGGGGTTGAGTTTTCCACAAACTGTTTCAGTTTCCTACAGCTGGGGATTCCAGTTCCTCAGTCCCTGGTGCTGGGATTCCTTCCTATCTGCTAGTGTTACTCTGGTTTGGGCAGTCTAGTTCTCAGCACTTCACCAATGAGCAGAGGTCTCATCAAGGCTTCCAGTTTCAGCTACAGTCCTGCCTTCGCTAGACCCAAGGGTCTCGACATGGATCAGTAAAAACAGAAATACTTGACATTTATTTAGTGATATACTCACATACTGTACATGTATTAAACATACACAAAGGCATTGATAACAAAGTGAACAATAAGATACATAGGAAACCCACAAATGTTCCAAATGGCAATAAAGAAAAAAAATAACTTTTCATGTGCTACATAAAGCAAAGAGGGAAGTGATGCATCAAAAAGGGGGAAAAGCCCCTTCCCAAAATGTGAAAATTATACCAAGAAATTAATCTCACCACAATTTGAATACATTCCTTCATAGTGCCGGCCAGGGCATCGTACCCGCACCGCCCGCCCCGCCACCATTGCACCCGGACTGATGACTGATCATTAACAAGCAGGCAAGTGTGCCTGCTGGTGCTAGCTGGGGCTGACTGTAGGGGGAGCTGCATCAGAAGCGCACAGCCCCTCCCAGACAGTCTTCCCATTCTCTATCCTGAGAGCTGCCATCGGGTGACAGGGTAATTCTTCCTTCCCCGGCATTCTCTCCGCTCCGGACCAGCCAGGTGTATATTAAGACTGCCACAGTGCTGAGAGATGATGCAGGGGGGAGGTGATGGTATGGCTGTGAGATGACACGGGGTGAGGCAATGGTGTAGCTGAGAGATGATGCAAGGGGGGAAGTGATGGTGTGCTGTGAGATGACACGGGGTGCGACAATGGTGTGGCTTAGAGACGATGCAGGCAGGGAAGTGATGGTGTGCTGTGAGATGACACAGGGGGTGAGGCAATGGTGTGCTGAGAGATGATGCAGGGGGAGAGGCAATGGTATGGCTGTGAGATGACGCAGCAGGGAGGCAATGGTGTGGCTGAGAGATAATGAAGGGGGGGAGACTATGTTGTGGCTGAGAGATGACGCAGGGGGGGTGGTGATGGTGTGCTGAGAGACGACGCAGGGGGGAGACAATGGTGTGGCTGAGAGATAATGAAGGGGGCAGACGATGGTGTGGCTGAGAGATGACGCTGGGGGGTGGTGATGGTGTGCTGAGAGACGACGCAGGGGGGAGGCGATAGTGTGGCTGAGAGATGACGCAGGGGGGAGGTGATGGTGTCAGACATCTTCTTTGAAAATACTTCAGCAAGATCACGATATGGAGTAAGGATTGATAATAAGGACTCCGACTGGACAGCAGCAGCTAGACGAATTGGTCAAGAGAGACACTGAGAGAAACAGGAGAACCCCCCATTGAAGTATTTCTCCCATTTTCCAATGAATCAAGGGGTTATGTCTTTTAAGCCAGTGTAATCCAAGCACCACCGGAGCTTGTGGGCATCGAAGCAAGGTCAACTTTTCGAGATGAAAGACACTGACAGACAAATGTATAGGAGGAGTATGGAAGCAAACTAGATTCTTGGACAGATTATCGCCATCTGCACCAACAACAGAAACTGGATGTGGTAAGGGCTCAGGGGTTACTCAGGGGTTAATCCCAACGTGTTAAAAAAGGCCATATCCATAAAATTATCTGCGGCTGGAAGTGGGATATGAGCATCTTGTAACTGAATTGCTGTGGAGATAAGGACTGAATTTTCTGGAGAGATGGATGCAAGGCGTAGATGTAACTCTCCAAATACACCTAGGCCTTGCCTTTTCCCAACTTAACAGGGCAAACCTGGGCTACATGTCCTTTTCTGCCACAGTGCAGACAAAGACCCAAATAACGTATCCTGTGCTTTTCCTCTGATGGAAGACGAAAGGTCCCTAATTGCATTGGCTCTTCCGGTTTAGGTGAAGACATCCAAACTGGAGATGGTGGAGCCAGAGATGGCAAGTTCTTTTCTACTCTGTGCTTCCGGAGTTGTTGGTCAATGCGAATGGCCAGGTTCATAAGGCCATCCAAGTCCTCTGCAGAAGGATATTGGACCAGGATATCCTTAATTTGATCAGAGAGACCCCAATGAAACTGACTTCGGAGAGCAGAATCATTCCATCCAGAATCGACAGCCCATTTATGGAACTCCGTACAGTAATCCTCAGCTGCCCTGTTCTCCTGCTTCAGGGACCGGAGGCTAGCCTCTACCATAGCTGCCTTGTCTGGGTCATCGTAAAGCAGCCCAAGTGCTTTGAAGAACGCATCCATGGTCTGAAGTGCAGCATTAGTAGATGCGAGACCGAAGGCCCAAGTCTGAGGGTCTCCCTGTAACAAGGAAATAATGATCCCGACTCGTTGAATCTCCGTGCCAGAGGATCTGGGCCAGAGTCTGAAGTAGAGTTTACAACTCTCTTTGAAATTTAGAAAGTCTTTTCGGTTACCCGAAAAATGATCGGGCAAATTAAATTTGGGCTCAACCACAGCTGCTTGGGTAGGAGCAACCTGAGTCTCCTCTACCCGTAGTGAAAGTTCCTGCACCTTTTGGGTAAGAACCTGAATCTGGGCTGCCAGGATTTGAGCAGGATTCTTGGAGGGCTCCATGACCAGCAAGGACCCCAATGAGTAGAATACCCCAAACGTCTTTGTCTCTTTTTTGGCCGGTGATAATGTTATGATACAGGGGTATCTCTGAGAGCAAAGTCCAGCAAGAGTCTTGAGGTCTGGTGATGTTTTGGCGAGAAGCAGCCGTTAAATAGCCTTGAGGGCTGGTGATGCTTGGCGAGATGTGGCCTTTGGGCCAAGTAGCAGCCTTGATGGCTGATGAAGAGCAAGTCCAGCAACCACCTTGAGAGCTGGTGACACTTAGCTAGATGCGGCCGAGAAACAGCCTTGAGGGCTGGGGATACTTGGCGTGATGCGGCCTTTGGCTGTGTAGCAGCCTTGAGGGCTGATGACGCTTGGTGTGATGTGACCTTTGGGCCATGTAGCAAACTTGAGGGCTGATGTGGAACAGTCCAGCAACAGCCTTGCGGGCTGGTGATACTTGGCAAGATGATGCTGGAGTGTGACTTGCGCCACCTAGTTGACACAAGTGGCAGTACGTAGGATAGTGTGTCCTGGAGACGCTGGAGTTCGACTTGTGCCACCTAGTTGACACAAGCGGCAGTACACTGGATTACGTGTATCAGGAACTCTGGAGTGCACCTTGTGTCGCCGGGTTGACACAAGCGACAGGAAGCTGGGGATTGCGGCCTGTGCCGTCTAGATGACACAAGCGGCAGGGATGCTGATTTGCGCCTTGCGTCACCTGGTTGACACAAGCGATAGGACGCTGAGGTACGGCCTGTGCTGCCTAGATCACATAAGCGTCAGGGATGCTGGATTGCACACACAGGGGACACTGGTATGTGCCGTGTGTCGCCGGGTACGGTCTGTGCCATCTAGATGACATAAACAGCAGGAGAAATACAAAACAGACAGAGGTAGTGGACACTTGACTAAACAGGAACTAATCACCAGAACTGGAAACATGTGAAACATTATCACCGGTACCTGAGCAACCTACGGACAAGGTAGAGAAAGTCACAAGAGCCAATCAGGTTAGTCCAGGAATGACAGGCAGGAGGATTTCATTGATTGATAGCCCGGTGTTCACATCTCCTAGCAATGCAGCGGCTTGTGACACATTTGGTGCCAGCCTGCTGGTAATTGTAGAAACCCAGTGCATGATAGTATTAGCCATTGAGTCTGTCTGGGATTACATGAAGAGACAGAAGGATTTGATCAAGCCTACATCCATAGAAGATCTGTGGTTAGTTACCCAAGATGTTTGGAACAACGTCCCTGCCGAGTTCCTTCAAAAACTGTGTGCAAGTGTATCCAGAAGAACTGAAGAATTGATGCTGTTCTGAAGGTAAAGAGTGGTCACACCAAATATTGATTTGATTAGATTTTGTTACTTTGTATTGTGATAATTGATAAAAATAAACTATTAACGTTTCTATTTTCGAAAGCATTCTTACTTTGCAGCATGTTTTCCATACCTGCCCAAAACTTTTGCACAGTACTGCATATATATATATATATATATATATATATATATATATATATATATATATATATATATATATATATATATAATTTGCTCAGTAGAGTGGTGTAGTATTTGGGTGCACAAACGAGGGTCACCATACATCTTGTCCATATTAAAACAAACAAAGTGTTGCTTTATTATTGTCAGCATACAGCAACAGAAAAGAAAAATAAAACATTCAGGTCACTGCCTCTCTTCTTCAACCCTAACTATCAAGGCCAGCTTATCTGCGCACAACTTCACATAAAGTGTCAGCCCTGCCTGCTTCTTGCAGGTATGGGCACAGGCGTCCTGGCCTGGCTTGAAACAGCCACACAAAGGCTGTATGCTCTGAGCAGCAGATAACTTGTTTGGGTGGATCACACCATCCCAGCATGGATTCAGTAACTCGCCAATGTCACTCACTTGATCTAAGGTCTGCAAGTGCAGCACATCACATTAATATATTTCTTTTTTTTGCAGGCACAGTGCTATGTCAGCAGGATCATATGGGAAACTCTGAATCTGACTGGCAAGGCCCTTGAACCTATTATTTTACTCTCATACCCCAACCAATTAATATATATGACTTGGTTAGTCTTATGCCAATATAAACCAATTATATTTAATACTTAACTTTTATTCGTATATAACAAATATGTGTCTATTGAACACTTACAAAAAAGTCAACTAAAATATGTTTAAAATGCTGTGGGAGAAGCCGCAGCTCGCTATTTCCCTTATGAGCCACTTTCTGGCTCCAAAAATGTTGCTCCACCCTGCATCATCTATCCCTCTACCAAGGTGCTCCTGAATGGAGAAGTTTTTCTTCCTCCCCATGCCTGCCAGACAGCCAAAACAGCAAAGGGAAAAAGAAGGCTGTTTCCAACATGATCTGCGGTGGTCGTCTTCTCTCCTACTACCACTGGCAATTAGTCAGTCTTCTCCCTCTTCTGTATTGGCCCACTTGTCATACAGTGATGTGGTTAAGATCATCCAGGATAACATGCACCCTCTTATGCAGGAGCAGTCAAAACATTTTACTGAAGCCATCCAGGAGAACAAGTCTCAGCTCTTCCAGGTGTCTACTAGTATATATACTGCAGAAAACCATCATGGGTGAATGTTTTCATGATTTATGAGTAGTCAAAAAGCAGTCAGGTTCTTTATACAAAACTCATAACCAATTATGGAACAAGGTAGATGACCTTGAGAATCTCTCTAGGAGGAATAACCTGTGCTTGGTGGGGTTCACTGAAATGCTGAGGGGTGTCTCTAGAATTTCTCACTACCACCCTCCCTTACATGCCTGATGTATCCGAACACTGTGTGAATACGGTTACTGAAAGAGTCCTACCGCAACAGTCCCTCAGACAAATTTGACGTTAGATCATCTTTCATTGCCTTAATTTCTTGTATAGATTAGCATTGTAGTCAGCTCCGAGAAAGCAGATCACTGTCAGGATCCGGCCTTTACTCACCGCTGGACTGGTGTCTTTAGGCTCTGAGGCGTTCAGATATCAGGGGCAATGGTGGGTTATGGGTGAGGATTCTCCCCGGGGTCCGGTAGGACTTTCATGCATGCATCCTGATTCCTGTGTTGACAGGCATGGGCGCAGCCATGTTGGTTCATATCACCTGACTAGTTTCCTCCAATGGCAGTCCTGCTAGTGTCCCAGCTGATCTCAGGATCCAATGACCAGCTGCCTGTGGGTATTTAGGACCGACTCTTGCAACAGGAAATTGCTGTTCAACATCACTATATAACTGCACGTAGTCATTCCTTGTGACGACCGTCTCATGTTCCAGAGCCTATATAATTTTCCTTGGTGTTCCTGTTTCCCTGAAGATCTCCGTGTATTCTATCCTGTGTTCTTTACAAGTATCTTGTGTGCCTCAAGCTGCTACACTGTGGAAATCTGTGCCTGTCTTTAGTTCCAGTTAAAAGTCTGTGTACAATACAAGTTACTGCTTCATCCTGTGTGTTTCAAGTCACATCCCTGAGTACAAATACACATTCCCGTGTTTAAATCTCCAGTTCTTCTGCCAGCGTCCCCAGTGTTCCTGTGTACAATACAAGTTACTGCTTCATCCTGTGTGTTTCAAGTAACATCCCTGTGTAGAAATACACGGTCCTGTGTTTAAATCTCCAAGTCAGCTGTCGGTGCGGCTGGAGCCGCACTTCTGTGTACAAATTCCCCTCTCTGTGTATAAATCCTGTTTCCATTCCTCCGTGCTATTCTCAATGTTCCCTGTGTCAGTTATATTCAGCATATTATTGTAGTCTTCCGTCTCTCCCAGGTACCTGTCCAGAGGGCCGTGACCTGCTCACTTGGTGCAGCGAAAACCATATCCCGATTGGAGGGGTCCCTGTAGAAAACCACCAAGTGGGTTAGACTCCGCGCCTCTGGGCAGGTCTCTCCAAACCTGGCTTTGACCGCACTTGGGAGACTTAGTCCGTCACTTTCACCATTTTCCCCTACGGATATCCAAACCCCCCGGTTCCCAACCTCATCAGAGGTAGCCCCAGTGCCCAGTCGTGACAGTCACCTAAAATGGGGAGGACACTGTATGCATCTTTTCCAAGATTATTCTGAACTCTTAAAAGCTAGGAGCCAATTCTCCTATATCTGTGCTCAGTTTATTAAAGAATATTTACCCTGTTATATCCAGTACGACTGAGGATTTTTGAGGGTTCTGACTCATTTGATTTCACCAAGGTTGATGACACATCGGCTTACCTGAAGGAGGTAGCTCAGGCATGGGATGCTATACCAGATTCCCTGGTGGCTCTACTATTGGTGGGGACTTTTTCTAACTACGGGACTGATCTTGGTCTTGGATATCCCCTTGCTGAACTCTTATATGCTACTACCTGGTTGTTTCCTGGACTGCTGTGTCTGGCCTTGGAGCATTCTTGTCTCAGGAGATTGCTCTCTACCTATCTCCTATTACTTCTGAGTTTGGTAATGTAGTAAAATGGTTACGAAGTTACATACATGTAGTGTAATTTCAAATAAAAAGGACATTTACAGAGTTAACACACCTCTAATTCTGCCAGGAAAGAACAGAAGGAAACACAAGTTACAAACTTTAAGGCAGACATTGATCTACAGTCTGAACCCAAAACAAATGAGGGTGCAAATCCTTACAATCCTAGATGAGGTCATCACAGTCTTTGCTGGCTGGTTTATTAGTTAATTAGATCTGTGACCCCTTAGACCTGCAAACATCATTGTTGACCTAAAAACAAAATATTGGGCATAACTTCCTCTGTGCAAATATTACTTAAGATAAGGGGTGTTTACAGTCATAATATAGCTAAATAGCAGATATTAATGTAAATATGATGCATTGTGATGTAGTTTTGGGAAGATACGTCATATCTCAGTTCAATACTTCTGAGTGATTGCCAGATCGTAGCACACCTGCAAATAGGTTTGATATACTTTATGGAAATTTGGACGCGCCTAGTGATTATAGAAATATTAATTTTACATCATAAACCACATGAAAGCAAAACTTTTATCTCTGCTTATGTCTGAATATCTTTTTAATCAGACAGCTTTTTGTTTACCCCCCCACGGTTTGACAGATAGGATTGCACCCTTCTTCATTTATATGCATACTTAAAAGAAAGGGTTAGTTTCCCCATGTCCTGTCAGGTTAATTGACATCTTCTTCCTGGCAGTCGTAGCATAAATGAATGTACATTTAGATTGACAGTCAGCTCAGGATCTCCTAAGTACTTAACATGATAAGGAAAATCTTCCATCGCATGGGAATAACGGCCTTGGCAGGACTATTTAGGTATTTCAAAAGGGTTTTTTTAGAACATATTTTGTTGTAAGACTGCAATGAACATTACAAAATGACGATCAATATATAACAATGTCATTGGTAGGTATACAACGATAAACCATAGCAGATTCTGTGAAGAATGTAGAATTACAAGACTTAAAAGGGGGAGGGGGGGCACTTGTAGACAAAATTTCTTCTTCATTATACCAAGCTCTAAGTTGTATTGCATCACGAAGTATTTCTTTGACCTGAGGCGGCAATGTGTGGACATAAGGAAGCCAAGTGTTAAATGTATCTGCTCCTTTATATCTTTATTAAGAGATAATTCCAGCCAATCCATATTGAACAGATGTGATATTCTGGGTTGTTGAGTGTTAGAGTATCAGCAGAGATCCATTGGAATAGGATGGTTTTCTTTGCAGCTGCTGCAATCTTTTCTAATAGTAGATGGGCACCTCTAGAAGGGCAAGTTAGCCCAGATGTTCGTATAATATCCCACATGGCCCACTCAGGTGTTAATTCAAAGCCAATTCCCAGTGTGGAGGATATATATATAATGTTGAAGGCGGATTTTTGCCTGACACCAAATCTTAAATTTATATCTGGCGAAGCCATTTTGTGTCGCCCCTGATGATGCCATCTTGCGTCGTCCGCACGAAACAATTTTGTATGATGCTATATTTGATTATTAGCGCCATGCGTCTGCTTTGCTACCGCATATTGTTGAAAGTCCTATCAAAACCTATATGTCACAATCGTAGGATTTTGAGACTGTGTTCCCGGGCTGGGCCTTGGATCAGTATTAGTCAGCACAGGGACTCGCTGGAGGAGACTAGGCTTGATGAGTTGGTAGCTGGGAAGCTACGTGCAGTGGCTGGGTAGCTGTGTGGAGACATTTGGTAGCTGGGAAGCTATGTGGAGCGGTTGGGTAGCCGTGTGGAGAGTTGGTAGCTGGGAAGCTATGTGGGGCGGCTAGGTAGCCGTGTGGAGACGTTGGTAGCTGGGAAGCTACATGGAGCAGCTGGGTAGCCGTGTGGAGATGTTGGTAGCTGGGAAGCTACGTGGAGCGGCTGGGTAGCCATGTGGTGACATTGGTAGCTGGGAAGTTACGTGGAGTGGCTGGGTAGCCGCGTGGAGATGTTGGTAGCTGGGAAGCTACATGGAGCGGCTGGGAGGTGAATACTAAGCTAGATAGCAGTAAATACCTTTGGAGCACAGTGGGAAGGCTCACTTAGTAAACTAAGAAAACTAGTTGCACTGGCAACTTGTGTCAGCATAGGAAATCCTTTTATAGTGGACGCTGGGAGGTGACAGGCTGAGAGAGAAGGAGAAGACTGCTCATTGGTGGTAGTGGGGTCACATGAGCAATCCAAGATGGCCGTGCCCTCGGACCGGAGGACAGCGCTTCGTGGAAGTAGTCAGCGGGGATCAGCGATCAGCAGGAGCCGGCACGGAAGCAGCACAGCAGCGAGACCCGCAAGAGGACAACAGTGGAGACCGCCCTGAGAGAGGAGGAAGCAGCGCACAGCGCGGGAGCTGGAAGACAGCGTGGGTCAGCACCCGCAAGGGTAAGTGACGGGGTCTGATTCTGGGGTCTCCAGAGCGGCGTGTGACACTATACGCACATATAAAAAATACAAGACGCACAATTGCGCTGTTTATCAAAGCACAGATAAGCACAAAACACATAGACGCACATACTAGCGACTTTACCTAATATTCTCACTCACACACATGCAATCTGTTATAAAAAGGTTCCCAAGCATTAAGCTTAATGTTAAAGGTTTTATTAGCTAATACTTATGTTATAAAATGTAAAGTATTTGCTGTTTAAGGTATAGAGACTAGGAGAAAAGTCATGTTTGGTACCATTCTGAATCACTGTTTATTTGCAGATCTCCAGTTCTATCGGCAAGGAGATCTCATCTGCATGTTATGAATTATATGAAATTAGTGGTTAGAATGTAAAGATCTCTATGTAGTGTCTTTTACAAGTTTAAACCAGTTCTTCGGCAGGAGAGATCCACAAAGAGCCATTGGAGGGCTGAACTATCACTGGATAAATTGACCTATGACCTGCATCGTACCAGAAGAACCAAGAGCAAGAACCAATGGAATTATGCCAGCTCGTTTCTATTGTATTGTCCACTCTCTGTAAGATATATATATATATATATATATATATATATATGACTAGCGCTCTCGGTCCTATAGTCAGTCATCTTCTTTCTTTCTTTGACGGAGGCTTCACGTTTGATGCCGGGAAATCTGGATCCAGAGCACTAGCGTATGTATCGGCTGTACCTTTGTACTTAATTATCTTTTGCGCTAATTGTGTTAGATCAAAGCATGTAACTTTCTTTTTATTGCAGTAAGAACTTTTGTGCTTTGGAACCACAATATAAGTCTGGAAAGCAATTATTTCTGTTTAGTGATTATTGGGTATTCATAGTTGGGGGCTTGTAGCTTTGGAGGTCACGCTACTGAGAGGTCGCACGATAGCGTACGGATTTCGGTTTCGCAACAAAGGGTGGAAGGCACCATAAGCAGGAAAGAATGCACTGTGTTCAAAACCTGCACCATCTGGTGTTGTGAAACCGATATCCGCTGTTATGTGATTTCAAGGAGCGCTGACTAGAACCCGGCACAGGAAAAAAAAGTTAATTTCTTTCTTTGTCTGTATTCGTGCTAGAGTGCAAGTCGCACAATAGAGTATATGTATTTCCTGTATTGCTGCTGCGTGTTCAAACAATCGTTCTGATAGTATTGTTGTATTGATAGCGTGATTACATTGTTTAAAACTTCTGAATCATACTGCCATATTGGCGAAAAGTCTAGTTTCTGCGCAGAAAACTAAAGGTGTATGACAGCAGATGTGTGATTGCAACGTGATAGAGGCTACTACTGTGTGTGGGGCCTATGCTAGGTACCATGTGTTGGTCCTAAAGACTCGGTAGGTGTTTGATGAGGCAGAAAGCTACTGAGTGTGTACACATAGCAGGTGTAGTACAGCAAGTACAGGGATTTTGTACCTTGAAGAAAACAAGGGGTTTTCGAAATTCGGTTCCCAATAGTGGTTGCAGAGCCCATTGATCAGTTAGGTTCTCTGGACACTGCGACTAGACCGTTCGGTTGGGTAGACCGTGATTGTGACTTGGGTTGTAGTGGAGGAAATCACTGGAAAGGGTAAGTGTTATTGGAACACTTAAATTCTAACATGGGAGAGTACTCAAAAAGGGTGAGCTACCGGACAAGGGCTGAAACGTGTCCGGAAAGACAGTTTAATTGTATAAGAAGTTATTCTGTTCCTCATTGTGCGCGCCATCCATACCAGTTAGCGGGCCGGTTGTGCACAACGGGATAGGAGTGCATGAATGTAGCTCCATTGGAATCGTTCACCGGTCCACATTCACTAGCGATAAGTTGCTTAGTGTTTTCCCAGATGAGTGCTAAGCAGACATTGGGAATGTTCGATTATGTGCTGCTTTTGGAAGGGCCGACAGGTTCGGCAAGGCATATAATGTATACAAAGTATGGTGCGTATGCAACTACGTACTGTGATATATGGGTTAAGATGACCAAGAGATGTGTGAAACCTTTTCCTAAAATTGGCAGTTTTGATGTGGAGGTGTTGAATAATGTTAGAGATGGCATCTGTGTGGTGAAATCACTAAAGAAACTAGTACAGTATAATGATTGTTTGAAATTATGGCAGCATGAGGGGAACACGTGGTTGAGTGGCGTGCTTGCGCCGCTAAGTAGCATCGTGAGCACTATGCAGAAGAGTCTGTATGCGACGCAATACAGCGTTGCGCACGTACCTCAAGGGAGCATGCACGTGGCGCTATTTAGCATCGGGTGCACGCCGCAAAGTAGCACCACAAGGTAGCGGCGCTAAGGGTACAGGTATTCGCGTATGCGCACCTCCACCACCCTATGTGGCTGAAGGTGATGGTACAGCCGATACTAAAAAATTATAAAAATGTAACAAGTAATTTGTACCCTATCCTGAGTAATAATAAGGAAAATGTTTGTGTAGATGATGAACCTGTTGAAATGTCAGCCATTGCATATGCAGTAAATCTTTTAGACACAGCACTAAACCTAGAAAGGGAAGTGATCCAACCAGCTGTATCAGCAGAAGGGATCCCATCAGTTATACCAGCAGTAGAAATTGATGAAGGTAATACAGTGCATAGTAGTAACAGATTGAACCCCCAGGGTTCTAAGGTAAAACCAATGAATACTAAAAAGAAGTAAATATCAGACGCACACCATAAATAAATTGTGAAAAACGGCTAATAAAGCAGCTCTCAAAAGGGGTGTTTGGGAGCACCCCGCAAAACCATAAATATGCAATTAAAAATAAGATAAAGAGAGTGCTGATGGATAAAAGTGAATCTCTTTAGTAAATATAAAATAACAATTTTAATAACACTCAATCATAAGTCAATATAAATCATTATAAAAATGGCCAATAAGAGCTATATCAATGATTATAGATGATACCATAAACCAGCTGTATGCCGATTTTAATGATGGTCAATGTAATAAGGTGGATATAGTCCAAATTCTTGTTAATGGATTTAATTCCAAAAGGAGTATATAGAACCCACTCCTTACTGGTTAGATTATAGTCTCATATATCAATGAACCAATTGCAGGAAAAATATGGTAGACATCCAGTATTCCGGAGATAAAGGTTTTCCTTTCTAGATAAATAATTAGTCACCAATTACTCACTCAACCGGCTCAGTGGTAGTGTTGAAAAATACAGGTCCGGAGAGACTGCTGGGAGATAACTTGGAGTTCCACTTGTCACCGATCGAATCACCTGGCTTACTCACAGCATCAGCCTAGTTGTGGTGAACGGGGCCATGTAGCCAAAGAATACTGGCTCAGTGCGTACTCACGGCTCCACTTGCGTCGTGGTCTCTAGACTACCCAGAAACTATGTGTCTCGCGGATGCAACAATCAGCAGGTTTCACCCATCAGCTGTTTAAAGGGCAAAAAAACAGCCGGTATGAATGGTTCAAAGTCCTTAATGCGTTTCTCCGTTCTTTAGCAATTCTAACGGTTTCATCAGAGGTAAACCAAAAGGTATCCCAGTTGGGTATTTATGTGGTAACTAAACAATCATCAAAGGCCATAATTAAGAGAATTACTTAGTAACACATGTGTGGATTCATTAGTACATACAGCAGCTGTTTCACATTATAACATAAAAACATAGAATATAAAAACACAGATAAAATAACAGAAATTGGATTGATGGCATCATGGATGGAATCAAAACATATATAGATCACATCAAAAAATAACCGATATATCCTTTAGTATCATTAGATTCTTGCATAAATCTCTCAAAAGACAAAAGTCCTTATCAGAGAACAGTGTCTTTGTTAAGAGTAAGAGGGGCCTGTGTTCAAATCCCAGGCTCTCAGTGTTAATTTTTACCAAGTCAATAAATAAATTATCAGTTTATTTTATAAAAAAAAACTTTAAAAAAAGGCAAACCTATGTTCATCTCAAAAGGTTGAACACAAGATGTAATTAGAGATATGCATAGAATTGAAAATCATTCAGATGTATTATTAAAATTAAACACCAAATGATGTTTGTGGGTGTTCTAGATTCTAAAGTAAAAGGTTTTCCAACCTAAACCTAGTTAAAGGTAAGAGATCACACCATACTTTAACAATAAGCTAAATCGCTTAATGGTACAATCCCCTGTTTAGCAACCCCAGGGACCCGTGTTCAAATCCCAAGTTCTCAACATTAATTTTAGCAATAAATCTATAAATTATCAGTTTCTTTTCTCCAAAGAACCTTTTTAAAAAAGGCAAACATATGTTTCACACTACCATTTTAGAACAAAACCCATCCCAAGTAAAAGAGATGTTGGGGTATATTTACTAAGGTGCGGGGTTTGAGAAGTGGTTTTGTTGCCCATAGCAACCAATCAGATTCTACTTAACATTTATGTAGCACCTTCTAGAAGGTAATGGCTAGAATCTGATTGGTTGCTATGGGCAACAAAACCACTCCTAAAAACCTGCACCTTAGTAAATATACCCCGTTATCTCAAATACCGGGTTCACTTTGGACCAAGGATGGACAGGACACTGGATTGATGGCAAATGTATCTCCTGTAATGGTAAATTTAAAAAGTAATAGGCAAGCTCCAAAACTTCCCCACTACCCGTTAAAGCCAGAGGTAGAGCTAGGGGTTTATCCATTAATTGAAAGTTTGTTACAACAGGGGATTTTAATTTATACAGCTAGCCCAGCTAATAGTCCCATTTTTCCAGTAAAGAAGCCTGGAGGGAGGGGCTATAGGTAGTACAGGACCTTAGGGGTGTAAACAAAGTAGTTGAAAGTCAATTCCCCATAGTGCCCAATCCAGCTATCATCCTCATCCAAATTCCACCATCTGCAACCCATTTTACTGTCACTGACCTACGTTCTGCTTTCTTCTCTGTCCCTCTTCACCCTGACTGTCAGTATCTCTTTGCATTCGCCTACAGGGGGAGTACAATATACATGGACATGATTTCCCCAGGGTTTCATAGATAGCTCCAGTATTTTCTCTTAAGCCTTACACGACTGTTTGCAATCTTTTCAACCAGGCAATGGATCTGTTCTAATTCAATATGTAGACAATTTATTTTGTGCTCTGATTCGTCATGTTTAAATGATACTAAACTTCTGTTGTTTCATCTCTCACAGACAGGACACAAGGTTGCTAAGGACAAACTACAGCCATGCCAGTTCAAGGTTAAATACTTAGGACACTGTCTAACCCAGGGCCTTTGACATTTGACAACCGGCAGAATACAGGCCATACAGACCATGACCCGACCGCAGAAACAACAGCAAATCTGTCTCCTCTTGGGCATGTGTGGATACTGCAGAACGTGGATCCCATGTTTTTCTATTTTGGCCTTACCTTTGCAGGAATTGGTGTCATCCTCAAAACCTGACCGTGCACACACACTGAGGAAATAGAGCAGGCTTTCCTTAACCTTAAAGACAGTCTGACCAGAGCACCTGCATTGGGAATACCACATTATGATTTATATTGTACGGAGGCTGATGGCTGTGCGGCAGGTGTCCTCACACAAAAACATGGTGATGCTAGTAGACCTGTGAACAATTGGACACTGTGGCAAGATCACTCCCAATGTGTTTAAGAAGTGTAGCCACAACCGCTCTTTTGGTCAGTAAGAGTGAGGATGTAGTATTAGGCCATGATATGATTGTTTATGCACCCCATGCTGTATCTGCTTTGCTGAATTCTGCCCAAACCAGACATGTTTCCTCCGCTAGGTTCACGAAATGGCAACTAGCTCTAATGGCACCTGCAAATATCACCATTAAACGGTGCTGTACATTAAACCCAGCAACGTATTTACCATATGTGCCTCAGGATGCACAAAGGGTGGAGAGAGGTGAGTCGCTGGTGGAAGGTGAGTTCTGCAGGTATATTGATGCACATGATTGTATGGAATATTTGAATCAGACTTTTACTGCAAGACCTGACATACGAGATACACCATTAGAAAATGTAGATGTGACATTTTACACGGATGGGAGTTGTCATAGACAAACTGACACAGGAGAATTATGTACAGGTTATGCTGTTGTAGATGACAAGGATGTTGTAGAAGCTGAACCACTAGGTCCACCTCATTGAACACAGGTAAATGAACTGGTGGCATTAAGGAGAGCGTGTGAACTGGCAGAATGTAAGTCAGCTAATATCTACACTGACTCTATGTATGCCTTCGGGGTAGTCCACGATTTTGGGCTCTTTGGCGTCTTCAAAATTTTATGACAGCAGCAGGCACAGCAGTTGCACACTCACACCACATAAAAGGACTCTTGACAGCAATCCAACTACCAAAGGCAGGAGCTGTTATCAAATGTACAGCCCACGCATGTGAAGAAGACCCGGTGTCACTGGGCAATAACAGAGCAGATGAAGCTGCCAAATGGGCAGCAGGGTTAAGATTTAACATACCAGTTAATCAAATGATGGTTTTTCAGGCAATTGATATGCAGAAATTAATTGAGATGCAAAATTTGTGTTCCATTCAGGAAAAGACACTCTGGAGATCAAAGGGATGTGGGCAGAAGTCCTCTGGTGAGATGGACAAGGCAAGCCGATGGCACCCAAGGCATACTACCTAAGCTTGGCTGAGGCAGCACATGGTCTGACTCACCTGGGAAAGCAAGGTATGTGCAAGTTGGTCAGAGTGTGTTGGTATGCACTGGGTTTCTCTTCACAAGCTGAAAAGAAGGCAATGTCCTGCTTGACGTTCTTAAGGAAAAACGTTGGAAAAACAATACCAACCGAGCCATCCCACATCCCTCCGACAGACAGACCTTTTCAGGTAATACAAATTGATTTCATCCAATTACCACCCTGCAGGAATCTCAAGTATGTATTAGTTTGTACAGATGTGTTTTCTAATTGGGTAGAGGCATATCCAGCTGCCACTAATACTGCTGTTTTTACTGCTAAAAAGATTGTTCAGGAATTTGTATGCAGATACAGTATCCCTAGAATCATAGAAAGTGATAGGGGTACTCATTTCACTGCCGATGTTTTCCAGAACATGTGTAAGTTAATGGGTATTAATAGTAGACTTCACACCCCCTAACGACCGCAAGCCAGCGCGAAGGTGGAGAGAGTGAACGGTACTATCAAGATCAACTAAGTAAGGTCATGACTGAAACTGGATTAGGATGGCCAAAAGCCTTACCTCTAGTCCTCCCATAGCACCAGGAAATGGTAATGGGTTCCTTGCACACTGGATAATAAAGGTTCGGGGTTTGTTGCAGGTAGAGTAGAGGTACCTAACCCCTAGGTTACTTATATAGAGCAAAGTTTTACCGTGCTATACCCTTATATGTGGTGTGTGTACCTTAGTCTAATAAAGATTTGGATGGATAATGAGTGAAAAATCTGTTTAATGGTTAAAACACAGTGTCAACCACAGAATTGTAATACATATATTTGTGACAGAAACTACAGGTGTAGAAAAAGATTGTATCAACTGGAATACAATATCACAACCCTGTAATAAATTTACAAATGAGGTTGCTCACAACAATATACACTCAAATAATGACGATACTATGGAGTATATACAAGAAAATGAAACACAGTATTAGGGTAAATGCACAGTGAAGTGTCCAGATGGTTAGCGAATTGACGCTGTGCTAGTTCATTCAATGATATAGGATAGCGGCGTCCTGCTTACCTATAGGTCCGTTCCGTTCCAGGCTCTGGGTACTGGAGGGGTAGTGCTGGTTAATGGCAAGAAATGATAGTCCCGACCAATGGTGTGGGGGGGGGGGTTATGGATGAGGGGGTTTGATCGTTGGATGACAACACTTGTTACCTGTAGACTTGCTTTGAAGGAGCTTGGAGTGGAGTACTGCTGGTTGCCGGGATGTGCTCTGTCTCTGAGGTTCTTTGATTACATAAGAGGAAAATGCTGGATGGGAAATTCGTTAAGTCCAAATTTTAAGCTTCACCCATACCAAGTAGATAGAACTCTCTTATGTTTAAACTTCACCAATTCCAATAAACCAGGAAGTTGGGAGGTGACCGGGAACAATCAGACAATGACCTTCTCACTTAGAGTTGATAATGGACCACTAGATGATAAACTTGTACATGATATTACTAACAGTGGGAGATATTTCCAGTATAGTTATACTCTTAGTCCCATCAAGGAGATGGCTGGTAGAGTAACAGTAGGGTACTGTGCAGATATTATACAACCAGAGACGTGTATTAGCCAAATGGGAGAACCTGGAATAGGATCCTTTGTCAGAGAAATGTGTTTAATGGTAATGATGCATTCTATTCCCTATGTACTCCCAGACAATGTGTATTATATATGTGGAAGGAAAGCGTACAAGTGGCTCACTCCGAGTTCTGAAGGTTTATGTTATCTGGGAAGGGTACTCCCAGAGGTTATGACCCTTACACTTGGTGGAATAAAAATGCACCATCACCATATCTTCATACAAAGTATGAACACAGAGACAAAAGAAACATGATACATGGTGATGTACATACAGCCACACAGTTGATTAGCGAAACAACTGGCTTCCAGATTTTGGTAGCATTAGATCCCACCAGGATCGCTCGGGGTACTTTTAAATTTTAGATATATCCAAGACCTTGCTAAATTAATAGATAATATTACTGAGATGTATGATGACACGTTCAGGTACACAGGTAAAGAGCTACAGGCCTAGAAGAAAGAACTTGTGCAACATAGACTAGTGTTAAATTATTTAACAGCTGTAACTGGTGGACACTGTGTAACTCTGGCCACCCAAATTGGCGTCAAGTGTTGCACTTACATCACAAATAATACTAGTGATCCCAAAGAGGTGATAGACTGGAAGATGGACGAGATTCTGCAGCTGAAATGGGAATTTCGAAAGAACCATAATGCCTCATTAACTGAGGTAGAGGAAAAGGTAGAGTGGTTCTCGTGGTTGAACCCTGTAAAATCGTTCTCCGGTCTAGGAAAGTGGGTTCAAGATATGGTTGCTAACGTAGGTAAGCTCCTGATCCTTACTGGTATATTGGTTGTCATCTTAGTAATTGGCTTATGTGTCAGATGTGTTCCTGCTGTGTTGAAGTGTGGAAACTGTAATGCTAAGGTAAACTGGGAAAATGAAATTATGATGGTGGTTACTAGTAATAGTATGAATACCAAGGTAAATGAAGAATTGCATTACAATCCTGAACTAGAATGTACCATCAGATGATGTATTGATTTAGCCATGCATGAAATGTATTATCAAATGTTATCTTAAACATCTTAAATAATGAAGTCCCTATCCCCTTTCAAAACTTCCTTTATAGGTTAGGTGCATCCCCATATCTTCCCCATGATCTTCCGAGATCCGCGATGTGCGTATAAGGGTAGTTTTATGTCCCTCCCTGGGGTGCATTATTGATGGTTTAATTACCAATTTGTGCCATCCCATAATATAACATTAAATAATATTTCATAATGTATGACTGAACAGATTAAGCCTAGAGTTTTGGTTGCTATCAAAAGGTGGACTGTTGAAGCCAGATGATTGGCTGCGACCAAATCTTAAATTAATATCTGGCAATATTCGTGTTGCCCTGATGACGCCATCTTGCGTCATCAGCACGAAACCATTGTGTAAGATGCTATAGGTTCCCAAGCATTAAGCTTAATGTTAAAGGTTTTATTAGCTAATACTTATGTTATGAAATGTAAAGTATATGCTGTTTCTAGTATAGAGACTAGGCGACAAGTCATGTTTGGTATCATTCTTAATCCCTGTTTATTTGCAGATCTCCAGTTCTATCGGCAAGGAGATTGCATCATGCGTCTGCAAGTTATGAATTATATGAAATTAGGGGTTAGAATGTAAGATCTGTATATAGTGTCTTTTACTAGTTTAAACCAGTTCTTCGGTGGGAGAGATCCACAAAGAGCCGTTGGAGGGCTGAACTATCACTGGACAAACTGACCTATGACCTGCATCATACCAGAAGAACCAAGAGCAAGAACCAATGGAATTATGCCAACTCGTTTCTATTGTATTGTCCACTCTCTGTAAAATATATAAACTAGCGCTCTCGGTCCTATAGTCAGTCATCTTCTTTCTTTGACGGAGGCATCACGTTTGATGCTGGGAAATCTGGATCCAGAGCGCTAGCGTATGATTCGGCTGTACCTTTGTACTTAATTATCTTTTGCGCTAATCAGGGCCGGTCCGCCCATTACGCCAACTACGCATGTGCGTAGGGCGCCAGCCACCGGAGGGCGCTTTGATTCGTGCTACCTCCTGCCGCCACAATCCTTCCTCCAGAAACCCCTGCTGGCACAATCCTCTCTCTCCTTTCCCCCCCCACCCCCGGCCGCCTCAGGAAGGCATCATTTGCCGGGTGCCCGCTGAGATTTTACCAGCGCTCGCCCGGCTTTCTGCAGTGTGGGCAGAGTCGTACTGTCACTGGAGGAGGTGGAGATGGACAGGATGCTGCCACTCCTCCTCCAGTGACTGCAGCCTAGAGTCACTCACATATATCCTGCGTGTGCAGACGCGTTACCTCCACACGGAGCACTGACAGAGGGTGCTCCTCCTCTGCTGCGCCGCCACCACCATGGTCAGGTGCAGGGGGGTTATATATGTGCTGCTGTCTGCCTGTGCATTGTGTTACGTATGTGAGAAAAGGTAAGGGACTACAGTTCCCAGCATGCCCCTGGGAGGAGGGGCCTCTGGCTGGGTGTATACACAATGCCTCCCACAGTACTGGGACCAGCCTGGCTCTTGTACTGGTCATGGTGGTGGAAGACGTGTCTGGCTGGAAAGCTGTGACTAGTGCTGCATTACATTAATGGTACCACATGAGTGCCTGTGTCTCCGGGGCCTGCACGCAGGTAACCATCGGAACACAGGGGCCCATTTATTAAGGATCGCATTTTGCAATGCGATCAGGGCATGCAGTACCGCCCATGATCGCATTGCAAAATGCGATCATACCGGTCGAATGTATGACCCGGCACATGCAGGGAGATGGGCTCTGAAAAGAGCCCGTCCCTGCGATGTGGCCGAAGCGCATTCAGGGCTGCTGCGCATGCGCAGTCCCGAGGACTGCACATGAGCGGCGCCCATTGCCGGCGGAGGGATCTGGAAGATCCCTCCGCCAGCTGAAATGCGGTGAGTGGCCATAGGACACAGCGGCTAACGCTATCTTCAGATAGCGTTAGCTGCTGGGGTCAATATCGGGAATGCTTCGCATTCCCGATATTGATACATTTGGCAGCATCGCATCCCCCATAGAAACCTATGGGGGAGGTGGCTGCCGGCGGCAATGGAGGGATCGCAGCAGGTATCGAATTGACCTCAAATGCACTTTGAAAAATGGGCCCCATAGAGTGATATAGCAGACTTCACATACAGAGTACCCACCTGGAATAAAAGAGTCTGAGAATATTCAACAACTCACAGAACTAGGCTCTTCCTGATGTCACTAGATGTGATGCACTGTTAAGGGCAATATCCATAGAGAGTTAATGATCACCCTATAACCATTTTGTGAGGCCTTTGCCTATAGCAGCCAACCTTCCCACATAGCTTTATGTGCTTAGCGTTACTCTGATACCCCAGACGCCAGACCTTCAGATTATAAGGGTTTATTAGCTCAGAATAGTGGGGTAGATGTAAGAAGCCCTGAAGCGGTATCAGCGCACGTTATGTGCGCTGATACCACTTCTCCCCGATGTATGATCGGGGGGTTGGGCGGTAAATGACAGAGGCGCTATGAGCCCCTGTCGTCATCGGCGCTGCTATCTACAAGATAGCAGTGCCGGTAGCCAGGGCCATGTATGAACGGTCAGGCGCTGTCCCTGCTGCGGCGGCTGCCGGCTCCAGGCCTGCACGCGGGAGCTCGAGATCCCGCGCATGCTCTGTAGAGCCACCGGGACTGACACATAGCGCATCAGCACTAGGCTGATGCGAATATGGACTCTAGTGGGTAGCGCCGGAGGGGGGAGTTATCGCTCCCCTCTCCGGCCGATGAGATGGTCATACATCTCATCGGTAGTGCTTCCTGCTTCGCCTCGGTAAAGAGCCGAAGCAGGAAGCGTTATAGCTGCATGTTAATTGCCGCTATAATACATCTGCCCCAGTGTAAGGGATATAACACCATAAAAACCATTCAAGTGGTGTTATGTGTACACGCCAGGTGATGGACTGAAGATAGCAGGTAGTATAGCACAAGATAGTGACCAGTCTAAAGTACAATGCTAGCGGCAGGCAAGAAGGGTCATACTACAATTAGAGGTCAGGGCAGGCAGCAAGGAAGATCCAGAAACTGTTGCTGTGGACATTATGAGCAAGTGCCACTACTACTGTGGGCATTGTACAAGGTTACGTCAGCAAAATCCAATTACAATCCACCAAAAATGCATGATACAGTAACTGGATAGCAAGGAACCATAACCAGCACTACTGATCAGACTTTGTGACAAATTTAACGATGACCTTAATAATCTACATGCATTTCTTTATATTGCTGAGTAAAAGCAAACCTGCCAATTCGGGGCACTACTACAGCGGCCAAGGCATTACAACTGGGGCCACTACTAATGGGGCATTGCAGAAGGGGTACCACTGCTGTGAACATTATGAGCAAGTGCCACTACTACTGTGGGCATTGTACAAGGGACACTACTACTGTGGGCATTGTACAAGGGACACTACTACTGTGAGCATTGTATTAGGGGCACTACTACTGTGGGCATTGTGTATAAGGGGCACTACTGTATGTCAGAACATAAATAAGGGACACTACTATGTGGTGTAATGCGAATCAGGGGCACTATGTGCGATGTAATGTGAATAAGATTGTGCACTGTGTGGTGTAGTTTGAATTGGGAATACTATTATGTGACCACGCCCATTTATTTTGAGACCTTACCTTCAGCATGCCTCCCAAACATCCCTATTTTGGCGACAAAGTGTCCCAGAAGGGGGGGGGGTGGTGGAAATGGTGAATAGATGACATGCGCATGCATGCGGCATATATTGACTGGAGAAAGGGACTGGGAGCATGCCCAGCAGCTCCAGAGCACTGGGCATGTATTCAGCATGATTGAAATTACGATGCGGCGCTCGGGATTATGGCTTTTCCCATGAGACCATACCCCTTTCCTTTGTCGGGTGCACGCACCTTCGGCGTGTGCAAGTTCCGCCAGGGGGGTGCCAAAATGTATCTTCGCTTACCAAAAATATTAGGCTCGGGCCAGCCCTGGCGCTAATTGTGTTAGATCAAATCATGTAACTTTCTTTTTATTGCAATAAGAACTTTTGTGCTTTGGAACCATACAAGTCTGGAAAGCAATTATTTCTGTTTAGCGATTATTGGGTATTCATAATATGTGTGTACTAGGGACCAGAATTTCTGCACCTCCGCACAGGACCACATACAATGCATTAGATCCGCATTGGGTTGTTTACACTTGAAACAGAGTCTGTAGAAGCACCTGTAAAGAATCTTAGTTGGGGGTGAAATAGACGCGATGCAATAAATTATAATGCATTTCAGTATAGGATGCCGAGATTAGTTGTTTAAGTCTAACAAAGGATTTAAAAATAGTGGATAAAGATATGGTAAGGAATGTAGAACGCCATCGAGCGACTCCAGCCTCCAAATTTATTTCCCAGTGTATAGTGTGGAAGTGGAAAATACCATAGAAGGGCAGCGAGACAGCACATCATCCAAACCACTTTTTCCATATGAAATGGGAAGTCGAGGGATTAAATTGGTGACATAGCTACGTTTTTTGGAGGTAGACTAATATTGAGATTTGAAGGTGAGGGAATCTTTCCTGCAATTGATTGTGGGAATAAATAGTCATGGAGGATGGGTCTGATAATTGATATATGTAACGAAGTCCCTGAGAACTCCAGGTATTAAAAACCTGTGTTAAAAAACCAGCGGCAAACCCTGGGTTATGACCAATAAGAAGAAACAAGGAGACTCTAGGAGGAACTTTCATTTGAACTCTGGCGTATCGCCAAGCCATGCATCTAGTATGAAGTAATAAGTTTTGTGTTACATGAGGTGGAAAAGACGAGGGGTGTGTATCTAATAAGCTAACTAATGGGACATCAGTGCTAAAAGATTGCTCTAAAAGAGTGTCAGCAAATCTGCTTGTGCCCTTAATCCAGTCAATTGCATAGCGATAATTTGACGCTATGGCATAAGATCTTAAACAAGGGAGGTTGATTCCTCCTAAGTTGGGTGGTTGACTAAATTTGAATAATGAGATCCTGGGTTTTTTATCCGCCCAAATGAACCTGCTGATAGCTCTGTTAATCAATTTTATATCAGATTCCAAGGGAAGTAGGGGAAGTATCTGAAAGAAATATAAAATCTTAGGATAGGATATCATTTTGATTAACTGACATCTACCGATATATGAAAGTGGGAGGTGTTTCCATTTTTTTTAAATCTAGAAGTGTGCGTTGTATTAGAGCAGGGAGTACGGGATTGAGGGATGAGTCTGAATATTAAGACCCAAGTATTTCAGAGTTGTCCTAGCCCATTTAAAGGGAAAGGTATCCTTCCAATCTTTAGTGGCGTCTGGGTGTAAGGCCAAGGCCTCCGTTTTATTGTAATTTATCAGAAAGCCGTAAATTACATGAAAGTCCTTTAAAATGTGAAGAAGTTTAGGTATGGCAGAATGTGGATTTCTGAAATATAATAATTGGGCGTCTGCGTATGCAGAGACTTTCATAGTGATATCTCCAACACTTACTCCCTGCCATTGTTGACATAACAAAAAGGTGCGAATAAGAGGGTCTATGGCCAGGTTAAATAGTAGAGGGGACAGCCCTGGCGAGTGCCCCTATGTAGACTAGGGGATGAAGTATTCAAGTCATTTACTGTTAGGAATGCTATGGGGGTGTGATATAGTGACTTGAATAGCACAATTAATTCAGGGCCAAAATGCTGTAAATTAAAGATACGCAAAAGGTGAGATAACGATATTCTATCAAAAGCCTTCTCAGCATCACAGCTGACAAGGAGCATATGACTATTTTTCATCTGGTGGGTTTTGGTTAACACTGCAATTAAATGACGCACATTATGCACCGAGTGTCTTCCCTTCATAATCCAGTTTGTGAGGGGTGTATAAAATGGGGTAGTACTAATTGTAGGCACTGGGCAACAATGCCAGTGAGAAGTTTAAAGTCCTGGTTAAGTAGGGATATTGGGGTTTAGGATTGAGTCAGTCTGGGGTCTCTCTCAGGTTTCAATAGAAGGATGATTGGAGCCAGGTTAAAATCTGGTGATGTCGTGCCCCCTTGCAATATCGAGTTAAATAAAGAGACTAAATGGGTAGTCACATGGGGGGTCAGCAATTTGTAATACTTGGCACTGAGGCCATCTGGGCCCGGTGACTTTCCATTGGCTAGAGATTTAATAGCTAAATAAACCTCCAGTTCCGAGACAGGAGCTGTTAGGGAATTACAGGCTTCCTCAGAGATGGATGGTAAATTAGCCTCTTTTAGAAAACGCATCCCCAAAACGGGGTCGTCATCTTGTGCAGAGTATAGATCTGTATAATATTGTAAAAAGGAGTCTGCGAGCTCTTCCGTTTTGTGAAGGGATCCTAAGGAACTTTTAAGTGATATAATGTGAGGGGATGATCTCTGACTTTGTACTATATTAGCCAGAAGCTTGCCCGCTTTATTTCCCCAGCGAAAGTAGCGATGCTTCCGAAAGTCAAATCAATCTAATCGAGCTGAGGAATGATGAGGGTGTGAGAAAAAAATATATAATCACATGCTAGGGGATGGAGGTGTCTCCACGGATCAACTAGAGTTAGGGAGTCAATTAGGAGCTATAATGTTGGGGACGTACTGCCTCGCCACTCACCGGGTGCTACTGTTCTGTCCAGACAAGGAGAAAGAGTGGTGTTAAAATCTCTTCCTAAGATAAGGGCGCCTTCTGCCCAACTCTGGAGTCGGGTGTAAATATCAGAAAAGAATGCATTGTTGTGAACTGTAGGAGCATACAAAGTAACAAGAATAAATAATTCACCTTCTAAAGTCAGCTTAAGAAATAAGAATCTGCCCTCAGTGTCCAAAATAGAGTCTAGGATTGTGTATTTTAAGGATTTATGGAATGTTACTAACACCCCTCTTATCTTGGATGTGAAGGATGCTGCTGTGTAATCTCCTATCCAAGAATCTCGCAGGATATTGGGATCACCCTGCTTCCAATTAGTTTCCTGTAGTACCACTATGTCAGGTTTAAATTTTTTAAGTTGTTGAAAGTTTTTACGATGTTTAATAGGGGTGTTTAAGCCTTCTACATTCCACGTTAAAAATGTAAGATTTTTCTGAACATTAGTGGCATCAATAATAGAGTGAGCCATATTATCTTATACCTATCCTATTGAATAAAAGATTGACTGAACCTAGAAGAAATGTGACATCCTCGGTCCCAGCAAGCAGAGAGCGTGTACGACAAATCATTAAAGTTACTACCGTAGAAAGGCTTATAAAACAAAAACTTGACCGGCAGTAATATATAAAAAATAATAAACATAGTGCAGTCTTACAATTTTTAAACATTTTAAGAACCAAAGAATGAGGTTCTATTTAAACCCTTTAGAATGTAGAAGTATCGAGAAATGGAGAAGGGAATTAGGGGAGAGGGAAAGAATGAGTCGGGGGAAGGAGGGGTGGGTGGGAAAGAAGAAAGGAGAAAAGTAATGAACCAAGGGGGTAGCCTGAAATTTCTGCCATATGCATCCAACAATTGGCAAGAAAAATAACAAACCTGAACACAGCCATGAAGTGTATACGCCTAGGAGTAAATTCTGCATATTTATGACGTAGAATGGATGTAGTAAACAGGATGTAACTTCTTAGCATCAGTGGGAGGAATAGTAGCATAAGATAGAAGTCTAGAAAGACCTCCGCAGATGTTGGGGAATCAAAAAAGTGCTGATCAATTTCACAGGATACAAAAATGCAAATCTCAGACCTAAATCAAATAACGCTTTGCAGATGGAAGAAAACTCCCTTCTTCTCATTGCCACCTGATATGAGAAGTCTTGAAACAGCAATAATTTATGTCCCTGGTACACAAGTCCCTCTGATTTACGATAGGCATCGAGAATGTGGGTCTTATCCAGGTAGTTCAGCATCTTCATTATGACGGGTCAAGGTCGTCGCTGATCAGAGGCATGGTCAGGACCTATATGGTGAACTCATTCTATGATGAGAGTGGTGGAGGGAGAGAAGCAATTGAGTGCAGAGGGTAACCAATTAGAAACTAAATCCATGAGATCTTTTTGTTTCACAGATTCCGGTAGGCCTATAAGGCGCAGGTTGTTGCGGCGATTTAGATTCTCCAAGTCTTCAAGTTTATCTTGCATGGCAGAGATTGCTGATTCCTGTGTGTGGATTATACTTTGTGCATCTGTTAACTTGCCTTCTACATTGGAGATACGTTGTTCTGCCTCTGTGAAGCATCGGCCATGCTCCTTGAGTTGCGAGTCTGCAGATTCTATAGCTTCTTTGATGCCAGCCAGTTTTTTGTCTAACAAGGGGGAGAGAAGCTCTGAGATTTCTTGAGCTTTAGCTACCGAAGCAGTGCTAAATTGAGTCGAGTTAGAGAATCCATCCAGAATGTTATCGGTGGGAGGTGTAGTAGGAGAGCCAGGAGATGAGAATGGAGCTGTAGCTTTGCATAAAGGTCAAACGGCTAAGGGGAAAAACACACACTGTGGTCTGGCCAGAAATTTCTCCATGGTATATTGGCCACTAGGTGGAACTCCGGGTATCCCAAATAGGAGTAATGTGGGATCTATGAAGCCCCACACCCTGGGAAGAGACAAAGGGAGCCCTGAGTGTGAAGATACAGCCACTCAAGGAGAGGAGACCTCAGGGAGAGGTGAGCACCAGATGAAGCAGACTGGACCTCAAAATGGCAGCCGTGGAGGACATGGTGCAAGGAGGGGGCTGTTCAGCAATGGTTCAACCCAGAGGAGGTGACCGGGCATCCCGATGGCTTCTCGGAACAGGTGAGTGACCCAGCAGACATTGGTGGAGGGAGAGAGGTAGAGATATGCCTGGCCACGATCCAAGATGGTGGCCGCGGACAGCGCTGCTTTCTCTGTGCAGCTGTACTTCAGTGCTAAGGCAATGTGGGGGGTCAGGGCATGCTCCGCTCTTACCTGCAGTATCCCGGAGACCTCAGGGTGACCAGCACTCCGGCTGTGGTGCAGTGTGGCTGTGGAGAGATGCTCTGGGAGCCCATTAAAAGTGTGGCCAGTTCATTTAGTCCACCCACCAGAAGTCCAAGGGATTTTTTTTAAAACAGATAAATACATGATAAGTAAATTCAAGAGACAAAATTCACGCTCATCTGGAAGATCCGAGCCCACAATTTCTCATGCATCCAAAACCACCCCATCCCAAAAAGGCCCAAGAACTGGACATAACCACCATATTACCCAAGTCTTTATCTCCAACAACACGCCGACACCCCATGGTACATTTTAGACAAGACTGATGGACAGTGGTACCGAGAGATTACTTTAAAATGGGTCTCAATAGTTAATATGGTTGTAAAGCTACTCCAGGATTTTTTAAAAAATAGATGCCCATTGAGTATCACTAATTTCTAAACAAAGATCTCTCTCCCACTTGATAGTAAAATTTGGCAATGAGGAAAAGTGATTTTCAATCAGAAGTGTATATATAGTGGAAACAACATGGGAGGCAAGAGTTGAAGACAGACCCAATTACAAAGGATTACGAGTCCCTGAAGAGAGGAGATTTCGTGATTGGAGAAAATGTTTAACCTGGAGGTATTGCCAGATCTTGTTGTTGGGTAACTGCCACTGAGCTTGAATATCCTGAAAAGACAGTACTCCGGAGGCTTCCAACAATTTACCTATCCTACCTGTGACCAACATCTGAAAGCCAGGTTGGAAACTCCAGGGGGAAATGCTGGATTGTCAAATATAGGAGTTAGACTGTATCTCCACAGTTCCCTCTCCTCTAAGTCCCTAAGCCTTTTCCAAGTCCCTAATGTAGGTCCTATGGTTGGATGTGAAATGTTAGGTAAGCATGACAACCAGGGCACAGCATTCAGGGGCAACTGCAAAAAGGAGCCCTCTATAGACACCCACTGTTTAACAGAATTTACCCTGGACCAGTCAAGTATTCTACTAAGCATAACAGCGTCATGATAAGTACTGAAATGCGGGAGCTGAAGCCCTCCTAAGTGCCTTCGTCTACATAGGACGTCATGTTTGAACCGAAGGGGTCCTCCCACCCCACACAAAATTTTCCAAAGATCCATAAACCAACCAGGAGGAAAAAGTACCGGCAAATTTGTAAGAGATAGAGAACCCGAGGTAGAATATTAATTTTTCTTACATTAATCCTCCCAATCCACAAGATACCCTTACGTGTCCAAGTGGTAAGCACCTGTCGGATTTTCGCAAGTATAGAGGAAAAATTGAGTGTGTGAACCTTAGAGAGGTCCCTGGGGAGAAGGACTCCTAAATATTTTAAGTGTGAGGGATGCCATTGATAGGAAAAGGCCTGTTGCAGACTAGAAAGAACCGAAGTATTAACAGTGAGATTCATAGCAACTGATTTGGAATAATTGATTTTTAAAAAAGGAAAGTTCGCTAACATTTTTTTAATTCTTTCATCAAATTAGGAAGGGAGATCATAGGGTTTGTAATGATTGCTAGCAGATCATCAGCAAAAAGGCCTAATTTATAATCCGAGTGCCCCACCCATAAACCCAAAATATTTGGATTTGTTCTTACGGCCCATGCAAAGGCATAACACAAACATAATCGGAGACAGCGGGCGCCCTTGCCGCGTCCCATTAGATATCTGGACCCAGTTAGAAACATCTCCATTTATTTTCATTCTGGTGGAAGGTCCTCTGTCCTCTATTCTGTACAGTGATGTTGGGTTAAATCCCATATATTTTAACAGACCCTGCATAAATGTCCAACTAATGCAGTCGAAAGCCTTCTCGGCATCAGTGGATAAGAGCATCAAAGCCGCTGGTGACCGGGTCACTAAGTAGATTAAGTTAAGCATTTTGTTTGTGTTGTCTCACGACCCAAGACAAAACTGACCTGGTCCGCATGGATCACTGAAGGTAAGAGTAATTCTTATCTATTCGCAATTAGCTTTGCATAAAGTTTCAAATCCATGTTTAAGAGGGATATAGGTCTATAACTAGGGCAACGGGAAGGATCCTTCCCCTCCTTGGGGGTGATGGTGATATGGGTCTCTAAAGATTGAGCTGAAAAATTATATTCAACAGATACTGCATTAAATGCTTGGACCATCATAGGCATTAGAGTGTCTTGGAAGGTTTTAATGATATGAAATCTGGAACCCATCCTGACCAGGACTTTTCCCAGATGGAGATGACTTGATTGCCTCGCCAAGTTTTCCTAATGTTAAAGGGCTATCCAGAGTAAGAGCATAATCTACAGACAGGGTGGGGAAGTTAATGTTTGAAAGACAGGCCTGTATCTTTTTGGACACCTCCCCATTAGCTGTCTGTGAGGAGCCTTCAGCCAAATTATAAAGCCCAGAATAATATGAGTGGAACGCTTCAGCAATCTCTGATGTTAATCGACTTTCCCGGCTCGAGGTATCTACTATTGACTGGATATGCATGAAGGCTCTTTGTGCCCGCAAAGCCCTGGCCAACAGCCTACTAGATTTATTCAACTATTGAAAAAACGGCTTCAACATTTACGGTAGTCCAACTTAAGTTTATCCGACGTGAGCTTGTTCAAGGACTGACTGGCATCTGTAAACTTCATTAAGACCTCCCCAGATAGGGAAGATTTATGGGTCATCTCCAGCTCCTGAATCTGCTGTAACAAATTCATCTTCTGTCCCTTCCTCTGTTTTTTCTTGTAGGAGCCAAGCTAAATCAGCTTACCTCTAATTACACATTTATGCGCCTTCCAAAGAGAGATTTTAGATATATCAGGGCTGTCATTAATAGAGATCTAGTCATCAATACACTGCTTCAGCTGGTCCCCACAATAGGAGTCTTGTAGAAGAAGTCAATTGAGTCTCCATGAACGAACAGAAGGGGGAGAGTGGCAAATTGAAACCGTAAGGGAAACAGGTACATGATCAGACCATGCTAAGGAACCAATCCTCGCATCGCGGATCATGTGCAAATGTTTGTGTTCTAGAAACAAGTAGTCTATTCAGGAATAGACATTGTGTGGGTGGGATTAAAAGGTTTAGTCATGGTCTGTGGGGTGATGTAACCTCCATGTGTCAACTAGTTGGTGTACGTATTAGACATCACATTCTGTGGTGCTGTTGGTCAGGACGGTTGGAGGATTTAGAGGATGAATCCACTAAAGGGTGAAGTGTCCAATTAAGGTCTCCCCCCACCATCAAGATCGCTGTTTTAAGAGTATGTACCTGGACAAACAACTATTCAAAGAAGGCAGGTGTAGGTTCGGAGCATAAATGTTAACAAATGTAAAAATCTGAGCATGAATCTTGCAGTTAAGCAGTAGGCCTCTACCTTCATTGAGAACATGTAGGTCAATATTAGAGAGTGGAAGATGACGAGAAAAAAGATTCACCAACTCTACCGTCTTACCCAAACTATTACTACTAAATAAGAATGAGGATAGTCACGGTTGCAAAGCTGTGGAGTCTTACCTTCTTTAAAATGAGCCTCCTGAATAAAGGCCACATCCACTCTGTCTGCCCGGAGCTCTCTGAGAAGTCTGGACCTCTTCTCAGGAATATTCAATCCCTTGGCATTTATGGAAACTAGATTAAGTTTAAGAGTCATCAAGGCAGACAGAGAGGAGAGCTCTCACAAGAAACCACAACAGTAAGAAAGCATATAGAAACAATAACACACAAAATTTGGTCAGATGTACTAGGTCCCGGTGGAGGTCACCTAGTACAAAATTTGGTCACCGATACTAGGTCCCGGTGGAGGGACAGGAAGAAGCAAAGGAACAATGAGTAAGGGAGAACCAGAGAAAAAAGTAAATGGAGAAGAAAACAAAAATACAGCATTCAATATAAAAATTAACAAGTGAAATAAGTAGAAAATAAACAAATTGAATACCGCTCCTAATAAAAATGGAAAGAAAAAGTCTTCCCAGTATTAGGAAAAACATTGGCGGTATAGGGGCACTGGGGAAACAGCGCCATTATTATTAGTAGCATGCAGTAGATAGAAAACATTACTTATCACAAACAATATAAACATTGGTAAATGTAAAACAGAGAATAAGTATCAGTGCAAAACATTACATAACCTAAACAGTCTAATAGACAGAACAGTAGTTATCAAAAGATCAGTGTAAATATTCAATAGGATGACTCAATGAAAGTTAGACTAGAAACTTCAGGAGATTCCTAGAAGGGCTAGCAGTATAACAAGGTCGCAGGATGTAAAGGAAAACATTGTAAGATATAGAAGGCCAATAGATAACTAAACTTTGCACGGAAAATCTATATGAGATAAATACATCAAGTGACATCAAGCATAGCTACCGACTGCCGTCGCCTGTGTTGTCATCTGGAGCTGCCCACCAGTTGAAAAGCCCTATCCAGAGGAGAGTCCTTCGGGGGCTGGGGAACGAGGTAGATTTAAGGCCAATCTGGCAGTACAGGAGCCGTTAAGTCCAGAACAGAGCAGAAGGTGTCAAGATCAGATGGGTCCTGGAACACAGTGGACTTGCCATTATGCAACAATTGAAGGCCAAAAGGGAAAAGCCATTTATATTTCCTGTAATTAGAATGCAAAGCTTCAGTTAGCGGCTGTAGCAGATGCTGTTGCTGGAGAGTGTGCCAAGAAAGATCCTAAAAAATATGGACGCAGTGGCCATTAAAGTTCACTCTTTCCACATTACGCATTTTCCTCATGATCTCCTTCTTCTGGGTATAATCGTGTAGCCAACAGATAATATCCCTTGGTTTATCGTTGTAATCACCTTGTGGTTTTAAAGCTCTATGTGTCCTATTGAAAGTAATAAGTGAGTTATTTTATTAAAAATTTTGGTCAATACATCTATTAAACCCTGCGTTGGAATCTTCAGGAATACCCTGAACCCGAAGGTTGTTTCTACGTCCTCTGTTATCTAGTTCATATACTTTATGTTGCAGAAGGAGCAAACCTTTGGCTTGAGCATGGACAGTATCCCGTAGATTTGGAAATCCTCAACCATGGTCTCCCTACTCTCTTCCAGAGTCACCAATCTGGTTGTCAATTGAGACATATCAGCTTGGAGAACTGCCACTTCTTTGCAGACTGTCTCTTGGAGTTTAGATGGAAGTTCTTGTTTGGTTGGTAGGGATTTAAGGAGTTGCATTATGGCTGAGAGGTCAGGTGTCTCCCGTAGAGCAGTACTTGTAGAATTTCCCGTTTTGGAAGGAGACGGCAAAGGAGGTGTATATGGTGAGGAAGGTTGAGATAAGGCCTCCATAGCATTTGAGGATTCAACAGGAGTCCGTAGAAAATTACGCAAATCAGGATGAAGAGAGGATCTCTCCTGTTTGGGAGTGTCCACCTTTTAAGGAGCCCTTCTTGTACTTGCCCACGAAAAACAGTGACAATAAAAAGGCTGTCAACGTGGAGAGAGAACTGAGCAATCATATTGCAGTGTAGACTTTAGGTGTAGTCTGGTCACATTCCCCAGAAAAATTGACCTAATCAGCCATAATCCTGGTTAGCATTAGAGCATAGGAGATAACAGCATCTTGAGGTGATCAAATGTATCTCAACAACTTAAGAGACCATGGCAGCAGTAATTAGTAGTTGTAGGTATAATTAGGAGTAGCTGTGATTATAAAGGCTGGTCACAAGAGAGAGATGCAACCCTAGGAATGAGCCTACAGGTTTGTGAATCTAAGCCCCAACACAAGCAGTGGAGAGTAAAGTACAGATAAAAAAATATATAAATTATACAATATGTAATATGCCCACTATGGTAATTATATAATTGAAACAATTGAGGCAAAAATTATAGTCAACCCAGCATTATGATTAAACTATTTTATATAGGGGGAGGAAACATGAACAGGGATAGGAGCAACACTGCCAGCCTGTAGTACTTCAGGGACTCATCCCTAGTACACTGGGGAGTGCACAAGACCAGTCCCGGTTCCAGGCAGAGGCAAGAGAGGGTCAGTGTGACGGAAGGCCGCCCGACTGCAGCACAAGGTCCCAACAGCAGCAGGAGGGATCAGCAGGCACACTCCCAGCACAGCTGGACGCCAGTCTCGGGAAGAGATGCCCCAGACAACCACCAAGCCCAATGGCGAGCGCCACTCACTGCGGGTCACCGTAGCCACCAGGGAAGCAGAGCAGGTCAGCGGGCAGCAAATAGTCTGTGCAGGAAATGCAGCTCCGGACCCCCGCCGCGATGTAGGGGTCGCAATCGGGAAGCCGGCTGACATTATACCGACAGCCGGCTTCTTGACTGTCATATCCCGGCGAGGGTGAAATGACCGGCATCTAGGTGTAGACGCCGCTCATTTCACTGACGCCGGGAGACCGGCGCCCGGCATCCCGATAGAAGGGATGCTGGGTGCCGCGAGTGGACAGCCGCCGGGAGGGTTAGGTATAGAGCTCCCGGGGGGGACAGGGTTAGGCACCCCCCCGGGAGGTTAGGGTTAGGCTAGGGGGAGGGTTAGGCACCACCCCGGGGGACTTAGGTTTAGGCAGCAGGGAAGGGGGGGTTAGGGTTAGGCACCCCTAAGGGAGGTTTAGGGGGGTAGGTTAGGTTAGTTAGTACTTACCTGGGGACGATCAGGATTTCCAGCACTGTCGGGCTGCCGGGATCTGTTCCTCTGTCGGCCTGACGCTGCCGAAATTCGAACTGCCGGCCATGCGGCCGGCGGTATTACAGATTCCCGATGTAGTGATCCGGACGGATTGTGTCCAAAATCGAGGCAGGATGTAGGAGGAATCCCCCAGCTCTGTGGACCTTACCCCCCCCCGGCATGGACAGGCTTCAAAGAAGGTGGGGGAGTAAAGGAGGGGTCCTCTGCAGTCATGTATAATTATATTTTGAATGCCCAGGATGGAGCTCCAGCAAAGCACATCCTCTCCAGTTGGCTGCCAAGCCCCGCCCTGCCCTCTACTTTTGGCATTGTCCCCTGCTACGATGTAGATATACTTGGATCTTTTTTGATGTCAGCTAAACTCCCGTATGTGCCATGACTTGCTTCCCCTGCAATGGAAAATAATTTCCCTTCAACTTGACAAAATTAATAAACTTAATTATTATCGGATATGTCAAGATTTAAGGTATCAGCTGCCACCTACAACTCCAAAGCATGGGGGGGAGACTTAATATTTATATGGAAATCATTGCAGTGTCATGTACACTCGAATGTGATACAACCTGATGAGTGCTTCATTATAATAGATGTCATACTGTAGTTAAGGGATCTCGGTATGTTTTTTTTTCCAACATGTATGCCCCAAATGTTTACAATAACACATTCTGTCAAAGTCTGCTCTCTAAGTTGTATATACTGTACACTCTAATACCCATCAGTGGATATTTCAATATGTTTCTGATAAAAAAAAATTTAGAGGAAAAACTAGGGTGCTGCATATCAGAACATATCAAGTAGGGAGCACGTTTTTTGTTTAACAATTACATTTAGCTGATCTTGCACTCTATAGATAAAGAATATACTTGTTTATCAGCTTCACATGCCTCCTAGTTATGGATCGACTAAATACTTGTATCTGATGCTCTTTTACCTAATGTTTTGGCAGCGGACATTGAGCCTATTTGTTTGTCAGACCATGCCCTTATTTGGATTAAGTTACTGGCCAACGCTCCGGGTATTTGCAGATTATGGCATTTTCCAGCTTATTTGTCAAATTCTCTGCAGTTTTGTAGAATGCTTGAGTCTGCATGGGACTCCTTTATTATAACTAGCCAGGAACATACAGCATTTCCTATCCACTCCTCCTTTGGCAGAAGTTGAAGGCGATACTCATTGGTGAAATTATCTCCTACGTGTAGCAACATAATAGACAAGTATTTTTGCATTATAAATCTACTCAGGAGGCCATGACGGTAGCTTATCAAGCATGCAATTCCTCCCCTAACCCACTTTTTAAATCAGAATACCTAAAAAAAAAAAAAAAAAAAAAAAAAAGTGCAATTCGACTCACTGAGTCAGCTGAGAAACACAATGCCCACATAAACTAACTTCTATAGATGGACAATAAATGTAAAGGTTTATTGTCCAATTTACAAAGAGGAGATACGTATAGGCCTCTCTACTAGAGGGACTATCCGAAAGCCTGATGGAAACACTTTACCTTAACATTGCAGATTTCCTTGCAAACAGGCTGCTGCAAACCAAGAAAGCCAGGAAATGAAAACAGAAGTGGAAACACTGGTCCTGTTTGAAGTGTCACCATCCCAGAACTGATTTCTTTCATTAGAAGTCGGAATGTAGGAAGATTTGCAAATTTTGATATAAAGTTATATCATTCATTAATGTAATTACAAATGTAATTATTTCCCGTGATACTTTAGCTATACTTTGCTGTAACTTCAGGACTGGGATTTGGGTTCCACCAGTAAATCTGTTTCCATTGCTCACTTGGCCTTTTTAAGACCTGGCCTTTCCCCAAATTCTGGGCACTGTGAGATCCATACTATTCCAGGTCCTTTATTTTGACCATTGGGCTACCCTAGCAGATATTGAGAAAGGTAGTCTGCTTTTATAAAAAATAAATAAGGGGGGGGGGTATTTATGTCAAAACTCTGAATGATTACTAAATCTGGTATCATGAAGCAGTATGAAACAGCAAAATGGTATCTATAGACCACAAGTTCTCAAACTCGGTCTTCAGGACCCCAAACAGTGCATGTTTTCCAGGTCTCTTCCCAGAATCACAAGTAAAATAATTTGCTCCACCTGTGGATCTGTTGACCACTTGCCTGGCATGGTCGTATCAGATACAACCATACCAGACTGGGCTTTCCCTGACATGGTCGTGTATGATACGACCAATCAGGAAAGCTCTGTGGGCGGCTGCTTGAAAATAAGTTTCTAGCAGCTGCCAATCACAGAGGGACCTCCTCGTCCTTCTGCACACTGTCCCTCCCCGTGGGCCGGCCGATCACTTCTAGCAGTGATCGGACAGCCCAGCGCCGGCACACCCACCCCTGACAGCAGCCCGGCGGCTGCTGACAGGGCAGAGAAGGCAGCGCTGATAGCGCTGTCCTTCTCTCCCTCTCTCTCCAGAGGACAGCCGCTGACAGGGAACAGAAGGCAGTGCTGAGAGCGCTGTCCTTCTCTCCCTCCTCCAGAGCCAGCAGCAGTCCGGCAGCTGCTGACAGGGCAGAGAAGGCAGCGCTGATAGCGCTGTCCTGCTCTCCCTCCTCCGGAGCTAGCAGCAGCCCGGTGGCTGATGGCTGAGCAGAGCAAACTAGACAGAGCAGCCGCCGGGCAGAGAAGGACAGCGCTATCAGCTGTGTATGTGTATGCGTGCAGTATATATGTGTGTGTGTATATATATATATATATATATATATATTACACACACACACACGTGTGATCTACACACATGGATATATACATATACTGTGTATATACAGTGTATATATATATATATATATATATATGTGTGTGTATGCGCGCAGTGTGTGTGTGGAGCCCCCCAACCGATGTCAAACAATCGATTGTTTCTATCGATGGCTGAACCAATCGGCCGTCGATGGTACAGCTGTCAATGACCAGAACTACAGTATACCATAAAAATGTACATTTTTATGGTATATGGTGTTTAAAAAAAAAAATGAGTTGAAATAGTTTTAAAAAGATGTTCTTGACCTAATTAAATCATAAAAAAACGACAATTTCGGAGCGGTTTTTGGAAAAAATTTTTGTCAGTTAAGTGGTTAAAATGAGTCAATGAGTAATAAATACATCTGTGCACCTAATAGGTGATCTGGGAAACATGAACTGTTTTGGGTCCTGAGGACTGAGTTTGAGAACCACTGCTATAGACAACTTGCACCAAGGATCAGGGGTTCCCAACCATGATCCTCAAGGCACTCTAACAGTCCAGGTTTTAAGGATAGCTATCCTTGAGCACAAGTGTCTTAATTAGTACATCGGTTATTGTGATGTAACCATCTGTGCTCAAGCATGGATATCATTAAAACCTGGACTGTTACTGTGCTTTGAGGACCAAGATTGGGAAACACTGCAATAAGTGTTTATCTATCTTTCCTACATCCCCCAATATATCTGAGGGATAGCAGAGGTGGACATGAGAATGGGAACAGAAGTATACTTTGTTTTTTATTTGTGTATTACATTGCTGATAACCCGGAAGACATCACTTTAGGTTTTATTCTACTTTTGTTTAATTCTATCATGTTTTTTGTGTTTCTCACTGAATTTTTTACATTTTTTTATTGTGACCCACAAATTCCTTTTTCATTTCTACTTCTGCACATATTTATACCAACTGTACCTACTTTTGTTATTTTTATTTCCCCAGTTGTACCTGGATGTTTTTATGTGTCACTTAACTGTCTGTGATCTTTATTTGTATGTGGGTCACTGATTTATGCGCTTTCTGCACAGTCTGTCTGTATGGTTTACTTTTACCACTCAAAGAAAAAAAAAGATGTAAATTAAAAAAAAATGGATATAGAAAATGATATTTAGTGCTCACAAAGCGCTCATCACTGTCACATAACACCTTCAGATTTCGTATATTGGAATAAGTGCAATATTAGAAACAGCTGGTATGGTTGGCGTATTTTGTATATATTTCTTATAGTATAAGGGGGCAAGGCGTGTGCAAAATGTGCTCAGTCTTAATGATATGGTATTCATACTGGGTTCAAAATAGAATATGGAAATTGTGTAATTCTAAAATCAAGTCAACTGTCACAGCTCTTTCCCTAGACCAGAGGTTCCCAAATGCTCCTCAACGGATCTCAAGGCTCCCCAACAGTTCAGGTGTTAGAGATATCCATGGTTGAGCAGAGGTGGTCAATTGACTGAGGTATTAAGTCCAGGATTATCCTGTCGATTATCCCATTGTTTTTCATTAGGAAAGTATTCAGATTGCCATAGAACTAATACAGGCACCTATTTAATTTTAGGAATATATGTCTGTTTTGTTCTAAATACCAGATGCAATATATTGAATAATATGTATGTAAATGTACTTAAAGCAATACCTGTTAAAATTGTTTGGGTTTTTTTTCAAAATATTTTATTGGTAAACTGTATACATTAATAAAACACATATAATATATAATGCATCACAAACAAATGTATAAACAGATACATTTTGTATTTACCATAATACACATATATATAACAAGTTGTCAGAAATAAATGGATTGAGAGAACCGCACGTATCACTAATAAACATTATGGGTCAACCAAATTACTACTTTAGAAGGGTGAGCCTGATGTTGAAACAACTTCTAGGTTGTACAAAGTAGTTAACCTCACAGCTTGGCGTAAATTATCTTTTGTCTCAGCAAGTAACGTACAAACATATGGTAACCATGTCTCGAAAGACTTTTTGACCTTTTTTTCCTTGTTAATTGACATTTCAAGCCAATCCATATGGAACAAATAGGCAATACGAGGTATTAACAAAGGTAACGTCAAAGTATCTGTGGATATCCACTGAGACAGGATGGTCTTCTTTCTTGCTGCTGCAATTTTAGCTAACAAAAATCGTTGACCAAGTGGTGGTTTAGGTAAGTTTTGATCAAGGTATATGTCCCATAGGGCCCATTCGGGAGAGATATTAATAGTTCTACCTAAAACATCCTTAATATAAGTTTGAATTATAAGCCACAATTTTTTAACTTCAGGACAATTCCACATACAGTGATAAAGATCTGCTTCTAAAGCTTGACATTTGAAACTTCTTAGAATCATTGGAGGCCCCCATCAAAAAGCGCAACCTGGGTGTGTAGTAAGCACGATGTAGCAGTTTATAATGCATTTCTGTGTAAGAAGCGGAAATAAGTATTTTATTTAGACTTTTAGAATAAAAGCTTGAAGAACATCATTAAGTGGAATGTCAGGAAAATCAATCTTCCATTTAACAATACCAGACTGTAATTTTTCCAAATCTATAGATCGTTTAATTTGAGAATACAAATATGAGGTAGACCAACTTCTTCCTGAGCAACTACTCAACACTCTATCTAATGTATGTGTCTTGTCAGAATCTGTTAGTTTGGAGAGAATGTTAGTCACATAACTCCTAAGTTGGTAATATGCAAATAAAGGAATATTTATCTGAGGAAATATTTCTTGTAATTTTTCATATGTAAGAATTTTAAGTGTCTGTCCATCCAAAACTTGATAAATCAGTCTCGGACCCCCTGAACCCCAAAAACGCACTAAAGTATGATGTAAAGCAGAGAATCCTTGAGACCTTGTATTATGATATATGGGTAAAAAAATAGTGTTATATGTTGATATACCCATCTTGCGTCTAGATAGACGCCAGGCTGTACACGTAGTGGTTAACAACAAATTATTAGTAACCGAGAAAGGAAAATCTGTGGGTCTCATATGTAATAGGCTAGAGAGTGTAATGTCAGGACAAAAGGCTTGTTCCAAGCCAGTATTAGCGAACTCTTCAGAATTCATTCTGTAACCAATCAACTGCATAACGATAGTTTGCAGCTAGATTATGGCTTTTTATACAGGGAAGGTTAATACCTCCCAATTGTGTGGATTGACTTAATTTGAATAAGGATTTTCTTGGTTTTTTATCCGCCCAAATAAACTTGCTCATAGCTTTATTCAATAACTTTAGATCTGAATCTTTTAAAAGTAAGGGTAACATTTGTATTGGGTATAGCAACCTAGGAAAAAAGATCATTTTTATCAAGTGGCATCTACCTATGTAAGACAGTGGTAAGTGTTTCCAGGCTTGAAAGTCAGCAATAATACGGGATATTACAGCAGGAAAATTAGCCATGTAGAGATCAGAGGGATTGACAGGTATATGTAAACCTAAATAAGTCAATGAGGCATTCGCCCATCTGAAAGGAAAAGAACCATTACAGGCAGCCTGGGCACCATCGTGTAAGGCTAAAGCTTCTGTCTTAGACAGGGCCGCAACTAGGGGGGGGCTAGAGATGCACATGCACCGGGTGCCGGAATGCAGGGGGTGAAAAAGGGCTGACCTGACTCACGGTGGCTGCAGATTGAGAAAACAGCCATCCAAAAATGGCCGCCACCTAAGAGGAGACAGATGCTAGAGGTCCTTACTGGACCTCTAGTGTCTTGTCTCCTCCTTGGTGGCGGCCATTTTTTTGGATGGCCATTTACAGCAGATTCCATGCGGACTAGCCGTCCACATCGACTTTGCTGAAAACGGCCATCCAAAAATGACCGCCGCCGAGGAGGAGACAGACACTAGAGGTCCTACTGGACCTCTAGTGTCTGTTAGGCCAGTGCAAGTGCCAGGAGAAGATGCTGAAAGCTGCATCTTCTCCCGTGAAACCCCCTGGCAATGAGCATAACCCCCCTGGCAATGAGCATGAAACCCCCTGGCAACGAGCATGAAAGCCCAGACAAGGAGCATAAAACCCCCTGGCTACGAGCATAAACCCCATGTCAACAAGCATGTAACCCCTGGTAACGAGCATAAACCCCATAGAAATGAGCATGAAACCCCCTGGCAACTAGCATGAAACCCCCTGGAAAGGAGCATGAAATCCCCTGGCAACGAGCATAAACCCCATGGCAATGAGCATAAACCCCCATGGCAATGAGCATAAACCCCATAGAAATGAGCATGAAACCTCCTGGCAATGAGCATGAAACCCCCTGGCAACGAGCATGAAATCCCAGACAAGGAGCATGAAACCCCCTGGCAACAAGCATAAACCCCATGGCAACGAGCATGTAACCCCTGGCAACGAGCATAAACCCCATAGCAACAAGCATGGAACCCCTGACAACGGGCAGGTCATTTTAAAGTAATTAAATTAATTATTTTATGCCTTACTGTGGGGCATAAAATGGTGTCGGGCAAATATATAAGTGGCACTTTGGTAATAGGCATTACAGTGTGTGGCATAATGTGTAATGGGTATTATGGTATGTGGAATAATGTAAGTTAGTATACCAGGGACATTTGACTAGTGCACTGCCTTATGGAGGAGCAAGGACAAAATCCAGGTATGGGAAGGTAGGGGGCGCAAAATTGTTGCCTTGCATCGGGTGACAGATATCCTAGTTTCGGCCCTGTCTTAGACTTATTTATCACAAATCCTGACATAATTTCAAAATCATGTAGAAGTTGCATAAAACCTGGGAAAGCAGCTTGTGGATTAGCAAAATACAATAGCAAGTCATCAGCGTATGCTGACACTTTTAATATTTGGCTTCCAATTCGAATCCCTTTCCATTCAGTCTGCAAATAAAAATGTCAGATAAAGGGATCCAACGCTAAAATAAAAAGTAGGGGAGATAATGGGCACCCTTGTCTTGTACCGCAATATAATTTAAAGTTCTCCGTATTTAAACCATTAATGGTTAGAAATGCTGTGGGGGTATTATATAGTGACTTAAAAAATCGTATAAAACTTGGACCAAAATTTTTAAAATGAAAGACGCGTAACAAATGTGGCCAGGACACACGGTCAAATGCTTTATCAGCATCACAACTGACCAAAAGAGATGTATCCTCTGAGTTTTTAGCGATTGCGTTATGGCTGCTATTACCTGACGAATGTAATGTACTGAAGATCTATTCTTTACAAAGCCAGATTGTGATGTATGGAGTAACTTGGGTAAAAGCATCTGTAATCTTTGTGCCATAATGGAGGATAATAACTTTAAATCCTTATTTAATGAAGATATGGGACGGTAAGACTGTACTAATGTTGGATCTTTGCCCGGCTTAGGTAACATTATTATACGGGCTTCATTACAAGAAAATGGAGCAGCTGTGCCGGAGAGAATAGAATTAAACAATTTTAATAAATGTGGAGTAAGAGATGGAGATAATAATTTATAATATTCTGCACTAAGCCCATCAGGGCCCGGAGCTTTACCAATTGCTGAATGTCCAATAGCCGCCAAGATTTCTTGCTCAGAAATTAAATCAGTCAGTATCTCCTGCTCCTCCTCAGTTAATATAGGGGAACCTGCCGACATTTAAAAATTCCATACCTAAAATCTGGTTATCTGGTGGTGCAGTGTATAACTTTCTAAAGTATTCCAAAAAGGAATTTGTTATATCAGAAGTGGAGGTAAGAACATGAGATTCCGAGACAATTTTTGAAATGTTAACCTGAGGACGCTGATTTCTAACCACATTGGCCAACAGTTTCCCTGCCCTGTTTCCCCACTTAAAGTAACGATGTTTCTGGTGATCTAAAGAACATTGGGCTTTTTCTGTACATAGTGTGTCATATAAATTTTTAGTGTCAATATAAATCTGACGAGTTTCTGGTGTATTAAACCTTAATAAGTTTGTATAAGATGTAGAAAGAGCTGTACTAATATCTTGAAATTTTTGAGAGAGTTTCTTACGTTTTCCGGCAACATAAGCTATGATCGAGCCACGCAAAACTGGCTTGGATGCTGCCCAAAATAAATTGATATCTTCAATATGTTGATTATTATCGTTGACATAATTCAAAAACCCCTTCCAACTGTATTTTAACAAATAGAAATCTACCCTCAGGGTCACACAATTTATCAAGTATAGTGTAGTTGAGGGACTTGCGTAGAAGAAGAACTTCGTTTGGATGTATATGAAGCCGCTATGTGTTCATTCAACCAATTGCTCCATAACGTATTTGGATCCCCCTCCCTCCAGTGCGTTTACTGAAGCACAGCCACATCTGGTTTGAGCCTCTGTAGGTGTTGTAATACCTTCCGCCGTTTGAGTGGTGTGTTAAGACCCTCTACATTCCAAGTGAGGAATTTTATACGATCTTTATAATTAACAGGTGTATCCAAGGAATTCAAGTTATCAACCAATACCTTGTTTCATGAAGATACCAATTTGTTGAAATTCTTTAAACATAGCATCCCATGTCCCAGCGAGTAGGGACGCCATTGTTATCATAAATGCATGGTTTCTCAATCCCATCATCACTACATTTAACCAATCATATATACACCAAAATGATACAGTTCTACCATTTTGTGTTTTTTCTTTGAACCCCAAAAAAAGTTGGCGGGTCTGAAAGAGGCGAGGTGTTTTATCCGCGCCAGTATGTGAAGGGAGCGAGAGCTCTCTAAAATGCGGCCATCTGCAAGGTCCGCCCACCGGAGGTCTAAAATGTTTTTTTTTTGTTTTTTTTTAAATAACACAATTGTGTGCACTTAGAATTATTTCTTCAGGATTACCCTGTAAATTGCATATACTGTCGATATAGGGAAGTAAATACTATCTGATAATTTTCTTCCTGAGGCAAGAGAAGATAGTGCCGTACATTTTTAGAATAATCTCTACAGGATTATCCCGTTGACTCCTTAAGTGCATTTGAAACATTACCTGTTAAATTTAAAGCAAAAGGATACAACTGTATGTACTTCGAACTATTTGGTGCTACAAGACAGACACATGCACATATGTAATTTCAGCAACATGTGTCTGTGTTGTCTGAGCACCATATACCATGTGTATCAAACAGGATACATTGAGCAGTGAAGTGTATCACTAATTTTTGTGGTACACACATATGCAGAATCCCTATTAGATTGAGGCAATAGACCTATTTGGGTCTGTTTGGAATTATACATAGACCCTCTATTAGAGACTTTCTGATAACTCTCTTTTTCCTTTTCCGGTATCTATGCCATAGCACTCATTAGGCTAATAAGCCAGTCATTGTGATTATCAAAGATTATATTATTTAAGGTGCAGACATTAAATTGTTATTTTTCACCAGTGCATTGTCACCCATGCATATGTAATTGTTTAAAAACATATTTTTACATACATAAACAATCTTTCAAGATATTATATCTAGGATTGCATTCAATATTTTTATATGCAATAATAAAGGTTAATTTTTAATATTTTCAACAATTCATTTAATATATATTTTGAAAGAACATAAGTGTGCCCCCACAAAGAAGTTTCTGATCTAGCTCTAGTCTAGATAATTTTTTTTCAATAGGAGTATACATTATAATTACTTTGGGGAGCACCACCAACACACATAATTATTTCCAATTATGGATCATTGACTTAATAGTTGGTTTATATCTTGATTAAATGTTGATTAATTTATGTGGCAGTAATTACCCTGTGCGGGATCAAATTCAATTTTTCTATGAGGTATTAAGTCATCTGTGCTCAACCATAGATATCTCTAAAACCTGAACGGTTGAGGAACCTGTGCCCTATACTCATCGATGATACTTTATTTCACCCAAGACATACTTAAATTCTACATTACGAATTGTAACGATCACTACATTTTATATATTTTACTATGGATGCAGCATTTACAGTGTCACTTTAGGAAGGAGAGCGAATTATTTCAGCAGGATAGTAACAGATAATTATCACACTTGTATGAATGTAGAGTGTGTACATCTGAATATATATTTGCTATATTGGTTTGATATAGCTGGTCAATCACAAGGTGAGGAATCACAATATATTTATAACAAGGGCAATTATTATGTATAGAATAAGGAGACTGATAACATTAATTATCATCATATAGGGCAATATTATTTTTATTTATATATAAGACAAAATTGTTTAAGGTTATTGAGATATTATATTTATATAGCTAAAAAATAAAGGCCATAGAGGGCCAGAGTCACACCAAATCTGGCTACCCAAACATGCTGAGCTTCAAACACCAAAGTATCAGCACAAATCAAGTACTCATGGCCATCACAATCATGTGTAAGGTAAAAGGTGTCAGAAGAGATGAGTTTTGTATTTTTGTTTTTCACTTTAACTCACAAATATTCTTTCTAAGGTCATTAAGCAGTGTGAGGCACCGACGTATCGTCTGAAGGCTTCATTGATGTGGTATGTTGGTTTAAAGAGCATTTACATTTTACAAGTAGTGTGGAGATGTTCATATTCCTTCTTACTCTGGATGTTTAGTACCACATAGATAAGGCTGTAGAAAAAGATAAACATAAATAAATAAAGATGGTATGTAAGAGAATGCTGGTTATAATGGGATGACCAAGAGATTAATTCAGTGATTTATGGAACATGAGGGGAGATGCAAGAAGCACAGAAGCGGTATCAGTGCACATTATGTGCGCTGATACCGCTTCTCCCCGATGTATGATCAGGGGGCTGCGCGGTAAATGACAGGGGGGCTATGCGCCCTCTGTCATTATCAGCGCTGCTATCTACAAGACAGCAGCGCCATTCGGAAGGGTAAGTATGAACGGTCAGAACGTCTGACCGTTCCACCCGCTGTAGCTATTGACAGCTACAGCCTGGCGATGCCCTATCCCCACAGCAGGGACAGCACTGTCCCAGCTGCGGCCGGCTGCAGTGGAGCTGGCTGGGACTGAGACACTGGCACTAGGCTGATGCGCTATGTCCTCAAGCAGGGATCGCCGCAGGGGGAGTTAACGCTCCCCCTCTGCGGCCGATGAGATGCTAATACAGCTCATAGTTAGTGCTTCCTGCTGCACGTCGGTAAAGAGGCGTAGCAGGAAGCATTATAGCGGCACGTTAAGTGCAGCTATAATACATCTCCTCCATGGGGAGGTGATAACATATCAGAAATGTTGAAAAGGTTTGAACAGGGATTTTCATTATTTCCTGGATGTGCACCTGTCAGTTAAAGAAGAATCTAATAAGATTACATTTAAAAAAAAACAGTTTATTACATTTGACTTTGCATATCTCACATGATCGAGAAGATAGAGCAGAAATACAGAGACAGGCTGGTCTAGTTGAAACAGTCTTTAGCATATTAATGTATTATACTATATGTACATTTTATCTAGGGGCTGCCTCCTATGTTCGATCATTATTTTATTGATAGGTGCACAAGAATGGTCTGCATAATCAAAACCTAACTCAGGCGTTTATTAATAGATCACCAAATTAGTATGTAGAGCCACATAGACTGTTTATTTCTCTGATGAAGTTGTGCCATATACAACAAAACACTTTGGGATCACAAGGACCAACAATACTATGGGGACTTTTGATTACTAGGACTCCAGTCAAAAGAGATTGCTCATCCATTTTGGAAAAATTAAACATCATTGCAAAGACTAATTAGAACCCCAAGCATTATGGAGACTTGTAAAATACCTACACATCGCTAAATTCTAATGCTGCTACTGAATATAAATGTGTACCTCTTAAATTATGATCATTTATATACTGTATGGAAGATAAGTTTTTTTTTTTTTATTGTTTTACAATTTTTTTTTTGCGGTTATGGCTTACAACACTGATAGGAATACATTTTCAGTGTATGAATAAAAATCTATATTTTACATAATATGGGTCTGGTCCTCCATTACCATACTTCTATATTTATATTTTTTATTTATGTTAATTTTGTTTGTGATTTATGGACTGTAGCACTGTTCTCATTACCTTACTAATAAACTTTCCCAGGCTGCCCATTTGACTGCAGAAGATCATCTGTAGTGAAATTGAGCTGGGTGTTTAAGAATTTACACAGTGGCCTCCAGAAATTAAATACAAATTGTACACCTCAATCAGAGACCTGGAAATCCATACAGACCAAATATTTAATTACTGAACAGAGCAGTAAATGAGGAAGAAGGCAAGCCCGAAAGGAGAATAAAATTCAATGACTACCCAAAGGGTACAGTATTGTGCCCCTTGCTGGAGGGTAATTTGCAGATAAAAATCCATCAAAATATGGGTCAATTGTAAAGTAATCAAAACTGTGGCAGGGCATACTGGAATGTGTAGTTCCACAGTAGCTGTAGTACCACAGGTTGCCCATCTCTGCAGTACACAAAAATTTGTTTAAGTTCTATATAGACCAGTGGTTCTCAACCTCAACAGACCAAGTTTTAAAAAAAATTCTGTCTGTGGAAGCAGATGGGTTAATTAATGACCTAGCAAAAATAGAGAAACTCACCTGTGCATGATTAAAGAAATCCAAAAAAAACATGACCTGTTGGCATTGAGATCGAGAACTACTTGTATGTAAGGGCTGGAGAGGAGAACCATTGATTTTATAGACAATGACGTGATAGAAGCCAGTACACCGGCTCTCGGCTGCACCATCGACTCTCAAGTCACATCATCAGCTCCCAAGCCGAAACACTGACTATCAATTCTTGCTGTTCCACTCACCATTGGATCCCATAGTACATTCGTGTGAACCACTACTACCCCGAGTATTAAGACCAGGCGGCCACCTAAGTACCGGTGATCGTTTATAGATCTAAGGGAACAACGGGTGGCTGTTAGTGGCAGAAGACCTCACTAGCCTGGTTTCTAGAGGGTTCACATGGAGCAAGCTTTGGGATTCATAACCACAAGAACAACATGCTCACGAGAGGGGACATCCAGATAAGTGCTTGACTATTCAGAAGGGTGTCAAAAGAGTAACTAGATCCTGGCTAAGACCAGGGATAAGAGTGAGTGATTCCAATGACAACCAAAAAAAAAGCAACTGCAACATTCACCTGGATTATGGCAATGGGTTAAGCAAAGGTGTAAATTGCAGGGGACTGGATAGGGAATTGTGGGAGTTACAGGGTGGAGTTCTTATTTATTTGTTTTTCCCAGTGGTCTGTCTAATCTCAGGGATAGAAAACTCAGCTTCAGTCTGAAGCTGAATCAGGCACTAAGCTGCTCGCAAGCAGCTTAGCTATTCAGTCTGTGCTGATATGGTAATGCAGCAGGAGGCATCACCCCTCCTGCTGCGTTACGTATCCGAGCTGAGTTGTCCAACGCAGCATCGGATACTTTGCGGACCATCGTCCGGCTAAGGTGACGCCTGGGGTCATGCAACCGGCCGTCACAACTGCAAGGAAGAGGCCAGGAAATCTCTGTCAGCCCACGGAGATCCTGGCCTCTTCCCTTCCTCCCAACGGCGGCGACATGCCTCAGTTTCAGGAAACTGAGGCCCTCGCCGCCCCCAAACAGCAGCAGACTATCACTGACAGTCTGCTGCCAGCTTACTTGCGGACTCGCAGACCCTTTCTGCACATGCGCGGAACGGGTCTGGCGGCTGCACAGATTCCCAAACATCGGGAATCTGCGTTCAGCAGTGCACTGCTGAATTAAGGCCCTCTGTGTATCTACAGCTAAAAGGGAAGATCTGATTCTCACTATAGTAAGGTGAGGAAGGAAGGCTGCTTTCTGCTGACACATGAAGAAAAGCGGTTAGATTTTTTACGATGCTCTAAAACCTGCTGCTTATTCATGTACACAGCAGAGTGCACCTTTCAGAAGACATTTGCAATCACTTATTGCTTTGACTGAGGATATACATGCTTGCCTTAAGGGGCATTTAGGTTTGTACTAGAGAGCTCAGCGTAAATGAAAGTTTTAAGTGCGCGGCTAGAAGATACTTTTTGTAAACTGCAATATTTATGCTATTAGATTGTAAAAGATAGGTTGTGTAAACTCCCAACTACATTCCATTTGATTATACAGGCTAAGGATCTGATGTAATAAAGACATATCGTTAAGAATAATATGTTGATGAGATTATTCATCTAAAAAGTACACAAAAAATAGGAAAAAATGTATTGCTAATTTTATTTAACTTACTTCATTACATGCTATATACAAACAAAGAATGCTTTACACTTCTTAAAAATTGAAAATACAGCATTAGTCAAAGGCACATTAAAGCAAGTCTTCGGACTAGCAATTATTGCACACATTAAATACACACACATACCCCACTCGAAAAAGGAGAGAGCTTGGACGTTGCAGTTATTGTCTCTACTGAACAGTTCATGGAACGGAAACCATTGTTAGAAAGATTTGAATCCAAATTTACATTTGCGAAAAAAAAAAAAAAAAACTTGATTAAATATTGTATTTGGAGAATTCAATGATATTGTCCAATCATGGTAGTGCCAAAATCTCACAGAGGTGCGCGGTAAAAATTGTAATGCCGTTGGATGCTATGTACTGTTACGGAACAGCACACCGCATCGATGTTGTGGAACTGGATACCATACTCTAGGTCTGCACTGCAGACATGGCTGGCAGAAACATAAAATTCAAGACTTTGGCGCTATGGAGCCTTTAACTGCATGAGAGGTAAAAGATAAATTAGTGATTCATTTTTAATTACAGACTAAAACTGCTACAGTAAGGCACAACATTTTTGTAAAAATTGCTATGGCTAGAGACAACAGTCCAACAAATGTTTTTTTTGGGCTACTTAATGGTACAGCATTGCAAAATGAAAGAGAAGTGTAAAATAAAGATAAATCACAGATTTAGAATGTATGCTGGATTTTGTATTTCAGATTTATCCATTGCTTAATGTATGGTCTAAGGCATCTTTATTATAAACTTAAAACAATTAAAAAGAAAACTAGACACCTATCCCGGAGATCAACGTATGTAATGATAAGAAGCCACAAATGTGAAATACTTTTATATTGAACATGAAGACTGAACTGTACAGATATTTAGTGTAAAATACTTTGACATTACGGTTATTTTAGTCATGCTAAATGACAGCAGCACAGAATGCGAGACACCATCACATCAGCACTTTACTTGGCCAGTGCTTCACCAACAAGTTGAATATAAATATCTCCGTCTTCTGTCTGGACAACCAGAAGGCTTTCGAATCTGCCAGCGGTGGATGGTTTGAATTTCACTGGCAGTTTGATGTAGTGGTGGGCTCTATGGAAAAATTACAGGAAATTAATGAAATTTAAAATGGCTACATATACAGTATTAGGTTTTTGTTAGAGCCTTTTACAGATCAACATAACACAATAAACCTGACTGAAAACAAAAATATATATATATTCCATCATAATTTACATTCTATTGCAAGTTTGTGTGTAATAAAGTATAAGTAACTCCAAATATAACATCTCACTTAAACAAAGACTGGTTTTAAGAACAACGCAGTTATTGTCATCATTTGTGATTTCACATGTCCTGTAACGACAGATTGCCACATTCTGATAGTTGCCTAGGAGGGATGCGCTGGCCACCAGTAGAGTGGAATACTAACTCGTCCAATATCCTTAAGGTAGAGATTGTGAGGTCTGTGTCTGATTGAAAATGGAGAAACTCCAGTACCGCTTCTGGAATAATTAATATGTTATCCCGGCTGCTGCAACTTGTAAATTAACCCGAATATTATAAGTGAATGTGGCAGAAATCTGAGTATCGATGGGTTAAATTTCCAGCTCCCATCCTGGTTCACAAGGCAATAGAAAACCTCCACGGATTGGACAATTACCAGTGTTGATGAACCGGCATTAATAGTTCTTACCTACAGTAAATCAGCCACAGGTAGTGATAAATCACTGAGCCGCTCTAGGTGTCAGTAGTCAGCCGTCAGACAAATAATCCTAGCCGCACGTAACAGTCTACGCTCTGAGTCGCACAGAACTCAATTGCCGGCAGATAGGTTCAGAAGCCACTGGGATTCATTGATGTGGCAATCTCCAGAAGCTGGTGCAATGGTAATTAACTTTCCACCTTAGATACCGGGCTACCTATGATTTTTCATCGCATTGTTTGTGGAGCTTTTACTTCACTCCTATGGACAAACTTCCTTTATACATTTTTTTAGGAGAATTATAGGTGTGCCTGGCACTACTCCTATTATTATTATAGAAACAAGCAGTGATCTATACACATTTTGTTTGAACCAGTAACCACATTTCGAACAACTGTTTCCATTAATTTATACGATAATAAAGTGTTACAGATTTTTTATTGGGTGCACTGGATTTCCAGGCACTGGCTGCTTCAATTTATCCACATAAGAGTACATATGTGTTTGGATAGCAAGCACTCCCCCGCTTGCTGAAAAATTACCTTTACACTTACAGCTAACATTTTGAACCAAGTGTCAGGTTGTCTTATAATATTTATACCATAATCTACACCTAATAACTTGGAAACATGGTGAACTCTCCTTAAATTATAAAACAAACTTTGCTATTTCGTTACATTTATTTTGCAAGTACAAAATTATTAAAATAATCTCAAATGTAATTTGCAGAAATCTAAAATAAAAATAGCAATCAATCACACCATGCCAGATACCATTAATTATCATTGATTTATTACACAATATAGCACTTGAGGTAAGTACATATTTGCACCCTTACCTGAGGGAAAACTTGGAATACTTCATGTGAAATGGCTCTTTGGGACTAACAAATTTCAGCTGCAAGTCAATACAAGATGCTTTTTAAATACACACACATGCAGATTATTTTCTTAGTAATAACACAAATCATGCAAATTGCATGCATAAAAATATTGGTATCAACTAGGGATGTGCAGGCTCGGACAGGTTCGAGTTTGCACGCCGAGTTGTCCAGGAATGATGATGATTGTCCATGCAAGATGACGTTTTGCCTCTTTCTGAGTTCCGTTTTTTTGCAGGGAAAAATCCGAACTCGGCGTGCAAACTCGAACCTATCCGAGCCTGCACATCCCTAGTATCAACTATATACACATTGTTAAGCAGATCAACAGACTAGTTTACTGTAAGTCAGGGAGTGACAAATGTCAGAAGAAAGACAACAACTTCCTCTCTGGCTCCTCAGCTTGCAGATTCCTAGGATTGTCTAAACAACACCTGTACACTACATTAATTTGCTCCACCCCTAGTGTAAGTGGTATACATTGTCTTGTGCTTTTATATTATATGTGGTGAAGGCAAGACCTGTTCTTGCGCAATGAACCTAAACAACCTGCAGCTCAAAATGTACCTGGGGAGTAACACATAAAACTCCCTATATACTAAAGCAAAAGACACAAAAGAATAGGTGAATATATAAGAGTGCTGGGTTAGGACTATGAATGCATTCTAATGAATGAAATGACGATATCTGTGATGATCACAGTAAAGATATGGTTTTAATAAGTATAAAACAGACATACAACATAGAATAACAATACATTAATGGACTGAATAGGAACCACCTATACACTCCCTGGTGATCGCTGGGCAAATGTCCTGGCTCACATGGAGCAATGAAAAACAATGTTCTCACCCTTGGTGGTGGTTGCGGTGGGCTAGCTTCCTTAGCTGTAGGTCCCGGGCTTTGACGCACGGCACCACCGCGGACGACCTCTGCTAGCAGGACTGCTTTGGATACACCATCATTCCCATCTGGGCTCCCCCGTGTTTGCTTGTTGCGGTGGTGCCGTGCATCAAAGCCTGGGACCTACAGCTAAGGAAGCTAGCCCACCGCCACCACCACCAAGGGTGAGAACATTGTTTTTCATCGCTCCATGTGAGCCAGGACTTTTGCCCAGCGATCACCAGGGAGTGTATAGGTGGTTCCTATTCAGTCCATTTATGTATTGTTATTCTATGTTGTATGTCTGTTTTATACTTATTAAAACTATATCTAAACTGTGATCATCACAGATATCGTCATTTCATTCATTAGAATGCATTCATAGTCCTAACCCAGCACTCTTATATATTCACCTATTCTTTTGTGTCTTTTGCTTTATATTATATGTATTAATTGCATTATTAGAAGCATTTACTTGCTAATTATTGTTGTTGGCCAGGGAAGTTATGGGGCAGCTGAATGTAAATATTTGTTCACAAAATCATCATGCTACCATGGTGAACATTTCTATTAATGACTTTAAAATGGCTGCAGAATGAGGGGACGGCAGGGGGTGTGAGTGATAGGACCAATTACAAAAGGCATACTATTTATGACTGCAGGTTCCTATTGTGCCTCCCACTCACGCCCCCTCTCAAACATTACCCAATCCTGGTCTAAAAAAAAAAAAAAAAAAAAAAAAAAGAGTCTGCTCTTCCATAGCTGATAGTGCAGCATGAAAGTAATTAAAATAGGCTCAAAAGGGAAGAAAACAACCTAAATACTCAATCTATGGTCTGAACAACAACAACTGTTGTATTGTTTAGTAAATAGACAATTATTATTTATACCACAGCTACCACATCTCTACATGTTTGCAAAAAAGTTATTAATGGGGAAGGGGGGATAGATGGGCAGATAAAAGCTTACCAAATATGTTGTGAAAGAGTTGTTTTGTAAATTTACTTTCAGGGCACTAAATTCTCCAACCAATGTGGGGGGAAAGGTATACATCTTTTCTGAGGCAAATACTCCCCTGACCGTTTCGTCTTGCCTGTGAGATTAAATGCAGAAAGATAAAAAGCATAAAACTAAGTATCAGGTTATACGTACACAGCTTCTACATGTTTTTAGCTATATTCAGCTGCTGCCCAAAAAAATTCCAATTACAGAGAGTGGTTATATTTTTAAAAAACAAGTTACAGCCACATAGATTCCTATTCATCCCTTGCTCCCATGCAATCTCAGTCATAAGATGGGGCTTCACAGTGGACCAGACTTATACACATGCAGTAGGGTTGTCTTTTTTCACTTTGAGACCAATTGGGACTAGATCTTTCACCGTCAGTCTGTAAAATTTGAATCTAGTAACAGCTCAAACATGTTTTTATTATTGCCCAGGTAACACTGGATACAAGTTTAAAAAGTCACAGTGATCAGAACTGAGCCTCTCTACAGGGGCAGGAACTAAGGTACTCACGGACAGTCCATGTCCGGCAATGGCAATGGCCTAAGCCAGGGTTTCACAAACTCAGTTCTCAAGGACTGATGTATAGCCTTTAAAACCTAATCCAGGTTTTAAAGGCTATACATGTTTGTGTACATATGGTATAATCAAACAGGGCAGGTTTTAAGGATATCCATGCTTAAGTACAGGTGACAATTAGTACTTCAGTCAGTTAAGAGTGCCATGAGGATCAAGTTGGGGAACCGCTGTACTAAGCACAGTAATCATACCTTTAGTTTTAGTCAGAGACCCAGCCTAACACAAGTGTAACAGGCTACAAGCATGGTAACTAGCCCATAAAGTAAAATGTTTACATACACAGGCTTAAGAGAAGATGCGTCAGATCCAGATCTTCTCCTTGGCATGACTGGAACTTCAGTCTTTACTAGTGAATTTGTTAAACTTGTTATGGATACATTGTCATCCTTGATACCCTTAAGGGACAAAAACACACAAAAAAACAAACCAAAAAACACAAAATGAATGTTGTACAGATGAATGAGAAAAGAGGCATCTTTATCACTCATGAAGAGTCTAACCTAAAGTATATCCAAAGTAATTACAGCGGGTAAAATAAGCATTGAAAATTTTTTTTGTACATTTTGAATATTTTCCTGAACAACAAAACGAAACAGAATCAATTTATCGTCTTGTCAATTAAGCGTACAATAAGTTACAAAGCGCAGTAAATGCGCTATGCATAATTATTCTAAACAATGAGGGGGAATACAAAGCAAACACAATACAAAGCTATGAGCATAAAAAGGTAGATAAACTGTCATTCATTTTGTATAACTCATTGCCCATAGTATTTAGTGGACATTGCGGCCAGGTCCCCACATTGTATTAAGCATGCCTGGATAATCACCATTAGAGTGATGAAAGGCAATCATGTTCACAAACCCAAAATCATAATATTAAATGAAGAATACTTCAAGGATTTTTTACACTGTTTCACTTTCTACTAACATACCAAATACTAACAAATGCATATGGTCACATCTACTGCTGTTGAAAACAGAATCACAATACTTACTTCTCCACAAAGCTGAAACCTCACTTTGTGCTTCAAATGGGGATCTGAAATTGGATGACATTCAAGGTCCCAAAATTGAGTATAATCCCCTCTCTCTCTGGGGAAAAATGTAATGGCTACCTTTATAAAGAAAAAAAATATTTAATTTTATTTTTTTGAATTAACTAGAACTAAAATAGACGGTCACTCTGCACAATAATGCACAGCCTAAACAATTCTGAACAGATACCTTTAGTTTGTCATGGGCTGCAAGAACGCCAGACACACGAGAACATCTGAAAGCTGCATAGGTAGCACGAAACATATCACCACTGTGATCAACTCCCTGAAACAGATCAATTCACATGAATTTAGCATATGATATTAAAAATTAATCTATAACCATTTAATATAACCATTATAAAACACTTAATTAAACAAGTGATTTAGCTTAGGTTTCCCAATTTTTTTTATTGTACTCTATACTAAATGGGACATTAAAGTGACCTGCATATCTTGGATTTTATTTTATATTTTTAAATGTCATCTAGTTTCTGTTTTAAAAGGGTTTGAAAATGTTAAAAATAAACATTTAGGCATTTTTGTGCGCATACAAAAACATAATTTAAATCAAGCTAGGATTGAGTTTTGCAGGATATCCTGCCCCAATAGCAGACGCAGGACATCCTGCAAAACATGTAGCTGAATTTCTACTTTTCATTCTAATACACCCATTGGTTTATTAACCCTTCCCTCAAAGCTTTTTCATTATTTTCACGGCTTACTTTGTTTTTTATTACTACTTTGTTTGATGTAAAGAATGTTAAAAATGTTCTGACTTAAATTCTGTTATATTTTGGTTTTAATTTGATTGCAATTTAATAAATAATTTTTACAAGCACACTTATAGCCATAAAAAAACAATATGCTATATTTATACAGCATATCCATACTGCTAGTCTGAGACCTTAAAACCAACATTTTAATGAATGTACATAGTGCTTATACTTTTTTTTTTTATAAAAGATAATGTAATTGAGACTTCGAAAGGAGAGTAACCTTTAATATGCGATACACACTATTGTGGAATTTATGTATACTTCTCCTAAATTAACTGAGACATAAGAGAATTCTGGCAATACTTTGTTGCTATTGCAATGGGTCACTTAACATAGAATGACTGGTCTTAGTATCCGTCAAACTGACTGATCTAGTTGTGCCCTGTAAAATTATTCTTTATTGGAATAGTATACAATTTTAATTAAACAAGTAAATACCTTTACATAAGGAGGTGCAAAAGAGGAGAGAATCCATTTCATATCTTGTTCACTTGGATTTTCAATGTCCAGAAAGGTTTCTAGAGAATTAAAGCATAGACATTCAACTAAAGCTAAAAAGTCATTGTTTGCTCATCTAATGATTTCTGAAAGATCATATACAGATGTGTCCTCATACATCTAGCCTCAATACCCCACATGTCAGGAGAAAAACAGTTGTAATTTAGTCAGTGTTAAAGACTTCAAACCTGACATTGCATGTTTATGTTCTGGTTTAGACAGGTGACTAGTGGTGTCAAATTTTAAGTGTACATATCTACAGGGAGATTATTATTCTTATTGATTATTATTGTAATTAGTAAAGCATTGCCAATCTGTGACACACTGTTATACCTTTGTGTTTAGATGGTGCCTAGAGAAAGAACATCTGCAAATGGAACTTGTTTGCTGTCGTCTCCTGCCCCTCTACACCCTTCATCGTCTTAGCCTACAGTATTTTCTTAGTACCCATAGAGCAGGGAGCTTTTTTCTTGCCACTCAGGCATCAGTCATTCATTCTTTTTTATTGTTAATGAGATGGTACTTGAGGGGGTTGCTAATAATTGTTGATAGGCTGCCTGCCTGTATATTATCTGTGGCTTGCTTTTCTTTAATGTTCAGTTATGCTACTCTCTCCAGATTATAGATTGGGTATCGACTTAATAGCTCACATTTCATGCAATAGGATACACATCATGTTAACAGATTGAGTGCTCACTTGTTAGATCAACTGCTTAGTCACAAAACTCTCTCAAGGTTATTTGAGTACTGATTTAATGGACCCTATTAGGGGACTTTGCTCCCTTTTGGTTCTCAGGACAGACCTGGTGAGAGTAAAATATGAGCTGGGGATATTTCCTGCAGTGTCATTCCAGTGATGAATGGTAGACACACAGATTTAGGAACTGGCCTGCAGTTACCCTGAGATGGAACTCCCATCTGAAGGTCATTACACTACCAGCACACACTGCATCACCACTAGCACTGACATTACACTACCAGCACACACTGCATCACCACTAGCACTAACATTACACTACCAGCACACACTGCATCACCACTAGCACTGACATTACACTAACCGCACACACTGCATCACCACTAGTACTGACATTACACTACCAGCACATACTGCATCACCACTAGCACTGACATTACACTACCAGCACACACTGCATCACCACTAGTACTGACATTACACTATCAGCACACACTGCATCACCACTAGCACTGACATTACACTATCAGCACACACTGCATCACCACTAGCACTGACATTACACTACCAGCACACACTGCATCACCACTAGCACTGACATTACACTAAGAGCACACACTGCATCACCACTAGCACTGACATTACACTACCAGCACACACTGCATCACCACTAGCACTGACATTACACTACCAGCACACACATTACACTATCACAGCACACACTGCATCACCACTAGCACTGACATTACACTAACCGCACACACTGCATCACCACTAGTACTGACATTACACTAACCGCACACACTGCATCACCACTAGTACTGACATTACACTACCAGCACATACTGCATCACCACTAGCACTGACATTACACTACCAGCACACACTGCATCACCACTAGTACTGACATTACACTATCAGCACACACTGCATCACCACTAGCACTGACATTACACTATCAGCACACACTGCATCACCACTAGTACTGACATTACACTACCAGCACATACTGCATCACCACTAGCACTGACATTACACTACCAGCACACACTGCATCACCACTAGTACTGACATTACACTATCAGCACACACTGCATCACCACTAGCACTGACATTACACTATCAGCACACACTGCATCACCACTAGTACTGACATTACACTACCAGCACATACTGCATCACCACTAGCACTGACATTACACTACCAGCACACACTGCATCACCACCCCGGGTATTCTCACAGATGGGGGGGGGGAGGGTGCGGCCTTCACAACCAGGATTAAACTTGAAATGTAGAGGAGAGAAAACTTCACCTTTAATTGCATGTTCAAAATTGTTGTCCCATTTCCACTGGGTAGGGTAAAGTCAACAGTGAAATATTAAGGTTAAAAAATCAAAGAAAAAACAATGATATATACATATAAATTGTGCTTGAAGAATAAAGATCGTGTATAAAACAAGTGTCTGTCTACTGCTTCTTATTCATAGGTTGGTTTATCAATATGTAGCCGTTTACTGGATATAATTTTCCTTCTTTACTACAATCTGTTCACCTGATCTAGAGTCAAGCTGTGAATATACGTGGATAATCTTTATTAATGGTAAGTAATGGAGATAAGACCTATCAGTAGGCTGTTTCTCTCCTATTGTTTGAGTATATTTTCATACATCCTTTTTAATTATACCACATCTGTTGAGATATTCAGTTTTACATTGGCCTTAACTGTAGAAAAAAAACTGATCGATAATTCATACAATGTGATCCCCAAAATGTTATGCGTATTAAAGATACAATTGTTTCAATTATAACCAATTTGTTACAACTACTGACGTACTGTTAAGGGAAACTTATATACCCACCTCCTGATATACTGTTTAAACCACCCTCTGTATGCAATGAAGAGACTCCCTAATCCTATACCACAGTGTAATGATGTGTAAAGAATAAGGCAATAAAACTGCTCATACATTATGTGTGTCACTACACTCCGGATTTGTAAATTTGGGAGATTGCATTGGTACCAATGATCCATTAAATTGATTTTTGCAACTGAAGCTGAATACACAACATTTGGGGGATCACATTGTATGAATTATCTATCAGTTTTTTCTTCAGCTAAGGCCAATGTGAAACTGAATATCTCAACAAATGTGGTATAATTAAAAAGGATGTATGAAAATATACTCAAGATCTATCAGTAGGCTATTTCTCCCTTATTGTTTATCTCCATTACTTACCATTAATAAAGATTCTCCACGTATATCCACAGCTTGACTCTAGATCAGGTGAACAGATTGTAATAAAGAAGGAAAATTATATCCAGCAAATGGCTACATATTGATAAACCAACCTATGAATAAGACACAGCAGACAGACACTTGTTTTATACATCATCTTTATTCTTCAAGCACAATTTATATGTATATATATTTGTTTTTTCTTCGATTTTAACGTTAATATTTCACTGTTGACTTTAGCCTACCCAGTGGAAATGGGACAACAATTTTAAACATTCAATTAAAAGTGAAGTTTTACTTAATGTGGCTCTTGTGCGCCTAATATATACAACCACTTTTTTTCTTCTACATTCCTTTCAGCCACATCAGCAAGTGTCAGGAAACAGCAGCCAGGCACTGCAGGTTCCATCGAGGGTGCGAGTAATGTGCCATCAGAGGGGAAACAAGGGCCCTTGGAAGGGTATAACTATGCAGCTTATTTACACAGTCCAGGGCCTATGCCGAACTCAGTAAAGCTAAAACCAAAGCGGTTCAGGTATCGTACTTGTTCTGGGCCTGGTCCTACTCATGCCTTTTTTGGCAGTGCAGATTCCTTCAGGTCACTTGACTTAGCAAAGAAGACAACCGTCAAGTTAACTTTGCAGTGTCCCTCGCGTATGTATAGAGTTGCCATTGGGGGCCTCTCTTGTAGGTCACCATGTCTAGTTGTTCCAGATGCTCAGGTTGTCCTGTGTCCAGATTTATTTTGGGGCTACTTTTATATGAACATGAGATTCGGTGGCAGATCCTATGCTTCAGACTGCGGTTTGCACCTTCTGTTCAGTGAGCTCTTCCTATGCAGCTTTCTATGGTGCCGTGGTCAACCTTTTATACTGGGCAGGCCCTGATCCGCCATTCATATTTTACAAGGTTTACGGACCCACTGTTGGTACTCGACTCCATGTTAGCAGCCATTTTTGTGTGCAACTTTGTCTAAGCATACCCTCCTGAAAGTCAAGATGCTGGAGGGCTGTAGAGGGGGAGGAGACAGCAACAGTCATGCTTACTTTGGAGAAGTACCTACTCCAGGACAATGTCCCAAGGTATATCTATGTCCCCCAGATTGATTCATAGAAATTAAGTACTAAAAATCTGTTTTCTTTTACATCTAATAGCATTAAAGCATTCCAAATAATAAAGAATTAGGCATTTACTTGAATATTGAAATGTTACCTGAACTCCCTCCAGCTGTGGTCTTAGAAAAAACTAGGGTGTGTTTTTTTATTTCAATCTTAGCTGAGGGAGATTTTGGCAGAGGTTTAGCCACATGAACTGGTGTTTCCTGACGATGAAAGACAACAGGCAGAGATTTTGGTCTTCCTTCATTTCCAGATACGCTTGTTGGAGCCATATCACTTATCTGAACTTTAACAATCTGTTGCAGAGTAAGGAATATAATCAGTATGAAATCCTGAGTGTAAAACAGCAATATACATGTAAAACTACAGTATACATACTTCAAACTAGTTAATTTGAAAAAAGAAAGAAGGGCGTGTAGCAACGGTTACTTGTGAAACCAATGTAGGTATGCCCATTTGTGGCAGAGTGCTGCAGCATTTAGAATAGCATTAAGACTGGGGTGATCACTAACGAAAGGCATAATGCATTGTGCATGACCATATATGACTCCGGAATTATATTATCTCATGTTTCCTTATTATCGGAGTAGGAGTGCAGTAGTGAGGAGATGAGTGGGCCATTGGTGATCTAGAGTGGTATGACAGTGAATATATGTTATGTTCCCTTTGTGGAGCTAGACACACACCCTATAGTTTGTGGGACTCGATCAAAATTTTCAATGTGGTCCACAAATCAGTGTCTTGATCATATTTTTTTTGTATATATTTAATATTTAGGGCATTAATACATTTTAATAGTTGTAACAAATAATTAACACCATAGCAAAAAGTACCTTTTGGCCATTTTCACAATGCACATAGATCTGTCCATGCCATGGCAGCAAGGTCTGCTTTGTGGACAGAGATGGATTTGGACTCACAAGGATTATTGTATGACTCCTGCAGTAGACAACGTATTTTAGCTTTAGCTTTTATGGCATGATTTTATAAATATTAAAAAGCAGTGTGAGACTTACTGTGGCTCAATACTTCCATGCTGTGGTGTAATAGTAAGACAATGCGCTGGCCAGGACAGATCAAAATGTAATAATCTGGTACAGTTGTTCACAATTTGTATTTGGCCCGTTCCTGCCAAGCCACCTATGAAAGAAGGGAATTAAATTTTTTTTTAAGAGACAGACTGCTTTTTAAATAGTCAAAATAAAGTGTCTACAGCTATAACTCACAGAACTGCTAATTGTAGACTAGTAATAGTACGTAAAAATACCATAGTAGAACACCTCTGGTGCAGTTTCACGAGTCCATTGCTAGCTATGCAATACATCTCCTTATAAGGATCAATAAACTCATCATCTGTATTCGAGAACAGGATGTACCGGAAGCATAGACGGTTATACTCCAGGAGATATTTGACAATAATCAGTTTGCAGATGCAGCTAATTTCACAGGATATATTGTTATCTAGTGTATATGTATTCCACAAGAGCAAGGGCCAGGCATTGCCGGAGAGAGAGTTCAGCACAGTAATAAAAAGTAATTAGCAATACCACAATTGTTGCTGGGCAAATGGGTCCCGGTCATTAGGTCTACATTGTTTAGATAGACAATGGAAGATATACAGGAAATAGATAGACAGGGACTGAAGGTTGACACACTAAAGGTCGACTGGTAACAAGGTCGACAGGTATGAAGGTCGACAAGCAATAGGTCGACAGGGACTGAAGGTAGACAGGGTCTGAATGTCGACACTAAAGGTCAACTGGTAACAAGGTCGACATGTACTGAAGGTTTTACATGATCATTAGGTCAACACTCATTTGGTCGACATGCAAATGGTCGACACATTGTTTTTGTTTTTTAACCCTAATCTTTACCCTAACCCTCCCTCCTGGTGCCTAACACTAACCGTCGGAGTAAGTGCCTAACCCTAAGAAAAAAAAAAAAAAGTGTCGACCATTTGACTACATGAGTGTCGACCTACTGCCTTTCGACCTTGTTACTAGTCGACCCGTCGGAGTAAGTGCCTAACCCTGACACCCTTAAAAAAGTAATAAAAAAAAATGTGTCGACCATTTGACTATGAGTGTCGACTTGTTACCAGTCGACCGTTAGTGTGTCAACATTATGACCCTGTCGACCTCTAGTCCCTTTCAACCTACTGCCTGTCGGCCTTCATACCCGTCGACCTATTGCCTGTCTATATGAGTGTACACCTTTATACCTGTCGACCTTTTTACCAGTCGACCTATAGTGTGTCGACCTTTTGACCCTGTCTACCTTCAGCCCCAGTCGACCCATTGCCTGTCAACCTTCTGTACCAGTCGACCTATTGCCTGTCGACCTTCACTACTGGTTGACCTTGTCACCAGTCGACCTTTAGTGTGTCGACCTTCAGTCCCTGTTTATCTATTGCTTGTCTATCTTCCATTGTCTACCTAGACAATGTAGACCTAATGATCCACTGGGCAAATGGAAGCCCTTTCCTTTTAACATACAATACTCTGCAGCATTTTTTCCATATCTGCCTAAAACTTTTGCAAAGTAAAGGTGGGTACACACTATGCAGATATATCTGCGAATGATGGTTGTTCGTACACACTGAACAACCACCATCTGTGCCTGCCCGCTGGTCCCGGCAGGCGGGGGCCGTGTACTGCCCCCCCTCCCCACGGGTGTGTGTACGGGTGGTGTGCAGACTGCTTGTACACATCTGCCGATGGACAGATATGTCTGCAGACGTATTTGTCCATCTGCTGTGCAGCACAGCCAATGCGATATGTCGGTAAACGCTGACGTTCACCGAGATATCGCGGGTACACACTGCCCGACGGGCAGTAGATACATTGGCCAATTGATCGGCCAATGCATCTGTCAGTGTGTACCCAGCTTAAGAATGCTTTCAAAAATAGTTTTATTTTTATCACTTAACAAAATGCAATTACCACTTCTAAGTGAATGAACAGAAGAGAAATCTAAATCAAATAAATATTTGGTGTGACCACCCTTTGCCTTTAAAACACCATCAATTCTTCTAGGTACACTTGCACACAGTTTTTGAAGGAACTCGGCAGGGAGGTTGTTCCAAACATTTCCCTGCACCCCAGTTCCTATGTTTTCATGTATAGTTGAATAGTGTTGGCTTGTTTCCACGTCAAAGGTATGGATTTTTGGCCGCAAATATTCCGTGAAGACCAGTGGGTCCCACCGGTTTCTGCCAGTTTTGAGCTGATGACACTGCTGGACATCTTCCGATTTCGAAAGGAAGCAAGCATGATGAGTCTTTCATCTGATGCACTAAATTTCCTTGGTCGACCACTGCGTCTACGGTCCTCAACATTGCCCGTTTCTTTGTGCTTCTTCAAAAGAGCTTGAACAGCACATCTTGAAACCCCAGACTGCTTTCAAATCTTTGCCTGGGAGAGACCTTGTTGATGCAGTAGAACTACCTTGTGTCTTATTGCTGTGCTCAGTCTTGCCATGGTGTATGACCTGTGACGTGAAACTGTCTTCCACAACCTCAGCTTTGTAGCAGCGTTTAACTGTTCCTCACCCAGTTTTAAGCCCCCTACACAGCTGTTTCTGTATCAGTTAATGACTGTGTTTCGACCTGCATATGAAAATGATGATCATTATCACCTGTTTGGTATGATTGGTTAATCAGACACCTGAATATAGTCCTACAAAATCCCTGACATTGTGCAAGTGTACCTAGAAGAACTGATGCGGTTTTGAAGGCAAAGGGTGGTCACATCAAATATTGATTTGATTTAGATTTATCTTCTGTCCATTCACTTTGCATTTTGTTAACTTATAAAAATAAACTATTAACACTTCTATTTTTAAAAGCATTCTTACTTTCCAGCATTTTTTCCACACCTGCCTAAAACTTATTGTACATTAAACAGGTCTGTGAGAACACTGCCAGACTGTAATAGAAGAGAAGCAATACATGTGTACAAATATTCTACACACACAGGGGCAAATTATAATTAGCAGCATGTTCCATAGTGTGAAGTTATGCATTACAATAAAGCACATATTAAGTGACATTTTCATGAAGAGTTGCAACTGAATTAGCAACACCATGGCACTGATGTAGCACATTAACTCTGCAGGTGTGCAACCTGTGTGTGCAGAAAAGACTGGGAAAATTATACTGAACCACAAAACATCCCATAAAAGTGGCAATAAGATAGCAGGACAGTGTAGAAGGCTGTTAGTGACCATAAGTAAAGTATTGGAGGCAGTTATTTAGTGTCAAAGGAGTGTTTTTTTCTTTTATAAATAATGGAAGAATGGTTGCGAGAAAATGTATTTCAGCAAATGTAAGCAATGGCTACAGTATTTTGGGGGACATTAGAAAGTCTCTACAGTGATGTGTAAGTGTGTTGACAAGTTTGTAAAAAGTTGAATTACAAAAAACCTTCCACATCCCCTGTGCACATTAAAAAAAAAAGAATTTTTTTTTACCCATCAATAAAACGCCAAACATGCATATTCCAAATAGAATACTTTAATACTGTGTTCTGACTGCAGCCTTAAAAACCAATGTGGGGGATATAACTAACCCACCAATAAACTATACACAGTATTAAGTAAGAAATTCAAGGTGCTGTCAATTATACACATTTAATAATACACAACACATAATAAAAATATACTATACACAAATACATATTACCTATTGCATTTTTATTGTATCTAATAGATGCAAGGATCACTTGACCGTTATACTATTGGTGTAAATGCTGGATTCAGCAGAAAGAATATATCCATTCAAAAGGAGTTTCTAAGAAGTGCTTCTAATACAACTTAATGTGTCTAATGTTGGGCACACACTAAATGGTGTACCCAGCACGCTGTCGCTTGCGGCGAAATCCTGCGGGTGTGCCGGCATCGGCAAGTGCATAATGCACACTTGCTGAGAACGGCGGCGACAGCAGGGACCATGCTGCATTCGGCAGGATGGCCCCTGCTGGCGATATTGCCTACAGGACCTGCATGCAGGGATGCAGGGAACGCGCATAGTCAGCGACATAGCAGGCACACACTGGCCGATGTGCCAGATATGTCTAACATATCGTCTAGTGTGTACCCGGCATTAGAGTCAATCAGTAACATCACACGCGGAATGTTACAATTCTAAAGAAGTTTGAAACGCTTTTTGGGCTGATACAACTTAATTGTTACTTCCGTGTGTGATGTTACCAATTGACTCCAAGACATATTAAGATGTATTAGGAGGACTTCTTAGAAACTCCTTTTGAATGTATATATTCTTTCTGCTGAATGCAGAGTTTACACCAATAGTATAACGTTCAAATGATCCTTGCATCTATATCTTTTAGATACATATTACCTATTGTATTTTTATTGTATGTGTATTATATATTTTTATTATGTGCTGTATAGTATAATTGACAGCTCCTTGAATTTATTACTTGATATACAGTTTACAGAAAATTACATTAAAAAAAAAAGATGTCGTCTTAATTTGGCAGAATGTATTATTTTCAACCTCTAAATATATTAATTTACTGGGAGGAGCGGGTGGGGTATGGTGCGGTGTCCAAACATTTTTTTTCCTTAAAAGAAGGATTTTCCCCTACTTACCACTTACTCTGGAGGTGCAAACTTAAATGCACATAGAAGGATATAGCTAAGAGAAAACTAAATGAATACATAAAATGAATTACTGTAAATTGTATGCTATCAAGGGTTTCTTAGAGTGTTCAATTAATATACAATTAAAAGAAACAAGTTTTTTTTTTCTTTAGGTTAATTATTAACTTAAGTATAAGGCTCCACAAAACGTCTGCAGCGCTATATAGGGTAACATTGTTACTGTGAAATGTTATTATTAGTATTAGAAAATAAGCACAATACACAATGGCTGGCCATATAAGTACCACAGAAAGGGAAGGACAGATAAGAGGCTAGGATAGCAGAAGTATGCAATGGCAAGAAACAGGTAGTGATCGTTCCAGTTCTCAATGACCATGTAGCCAACGTATGCTGAACACTTGTGACATGGATAGTACAAGGGAAATACAAGATGGAGGTGGGCCCTGCCCTTGAGCGCTTCCATACTAAGGATGTGAAACATCTGTTAATGTCAATGAATCAGAACCTTTAAAAAGTCTACTAATGTAATTATTGACCATATGTTTAAGAATACATACCAGTAGTAGGAGCTCTGAGCACTAGAAATTCAGGTTGGACACTCCATGTATGTGCAGGTATGCCATCATTCTGTGCAGGTACATTTGGCAAGAGAGATCCCTGTGGGCCTTTTACAGGTAGTATATCCAAGGATGTATTACTACTGTGAATTTCTGCATTTTCAACAATACTAAAATCAAGCATAAAAAAGCTAAAAATGGCCAAATTGATCAAATTTACAACATGTTTAAGACTATGATGAAGCACAAATATCTATTATCTTTATTGTAACAATTAAAACATCTAACAGTCAAATGTCTTTTGTTTTGTTTTATCTTATCTATATAATAAGCGATTAAGTAAAGCTGCATACACATGTAAAGATTTTCTCTCCAACCATCCAACTAGTTGATTGGTTGGAATGAAAATCTGGTAAGGAATGAAAGCAAATTACAATCAGCAATTTTGTTCAAATTCCGGGAAAATGGACAAAAACTGCTGGAAAAAAATTGTTTAGATCAAACATTTAACAAACTTGTCCGATGACCATTTTCATCTGTTTTCTGGAATTTAGGAGCAAATTGCTGATCATCAGTTACTCCCATACGTTACCAGATTTTCATTCCAACCAATCAACTAGTTGGATGGTTGGAATAAAAATCTTTACGTGTGTACCCAGCCTAAGTGTGTGTGTCCCTCTGTCTGTCTGCCCTTTAGGCATGGCCAGTTTTTTACCTAGCGACACCAAATTTCTCATGGTGGTGTAGTTTGACCAGGAGTAGGTTTTTGCCTAGGTTTGTACTTTATCAGGGCCACACACTGTCACATAATTCTATAAAACTGGGACACTTAAATGACAGGTTCTGGGGCTGGCTTCATACACACACTGTCAATACATTTAGATAGTGGCAGACAGCATAATCAATCCACAATCATTGATCCTGGCAAAGCTTAGACTACAGAGAATACAAACAGCAGGGGAGACTGATCGCAGCAGCAACAGTGTAACTGGCATCCCCCCCAATGGTAGCCCTGCTATACATGGTCTTCAATGTTGGTCTGCAGAGTGATTTCAAAGGGAGATTCAGCTGGGGATGCAGTGACAGGTATCATCACATTCCAGATTATGCGCATGTGCAGTACGGGTCGGCGATCCTGTGACGCCTCCTGTTGCATTACCATATTACAGCTATCACAGCTGCTAACATGTTAGCAGTGACGATAGCATATCCGTCCGCAGCTGACTCACTCCCTCTGGTCTGCAGGGATTTCTGAAAATCAAGTGATTTTGGAAGCAATACTGATTTCTGTTCTGTAAGTCAGTCTGCTCCTGATATACCCCATTCCAAACAGTATGAGAATACACCTGCCTGCACTGTCATTTACTCCTAATTTGCATAGTTATCCAGGTTATAGGCGAGGACAATGTAAAAAAATGAAGGCTGCAGGTGTACTTCAGAGTCCAGTCTTCAACCCGGGAAAATGCCTGGTATCCCAGCTAGTTCAGAATAGAACCGAATAATGTTTCCATAACATTTCATCAAATGCTCTCTCCCAGTGGTGTGCATATGAAACTTAAAGTAACAGTTTTAAAAAGAATATAAAAAGGTTTTACATGTTCATACTAGGTAACCTCTATAATTCTAACTAAGCAGAAATATTTCACTGCAAGGACTGTGACACAGCCATTACCCCTCCTAGCACCCCACCATTCTCTTATTCCCTTCTTTATTTAATTTTTTATTTCTATGTTTAGATTGCCCATTGCTACACAATATATTTTCGTATATTTTATCATTTCTTTTTATTGCCGATTTCGCTTTAATTTATTAGCATTTTGTTTTTTAATTGTTTATTTTAGCAATATCCTATATTGTTGGATTGTTTTGTTTGATTTTGATCTGTATTCAGCTATTCCTTTTAAAATGTGTGCAATGTATTATATTATTTTTGTTATTGAATACAAGCAAATATTTTTATGTGTAAAACTTTTTTTTCTTTAAATATCACATTAAAATACATGAATGTGTGTAACTAACAAAGCTATTACAAGTGACAACAATAATTAATGTCTCAAAGCTGAAAATAGCAAATATAAAATAAGATGTGTATTGATTAAATAAACTGAAACACTGGAACTGTTAATTGAGGTATGCTATTTCAATGATGAAGACTTGCAGTGATACAATGCATCCGTAAAGTATTCACAACGCTTCACTTTTTACACATTTTTTGTTATGTTACAGCCTTATTCCAAAATGGAATAAATAATTTTTTGTCCTCAAAATTCTACACACAATACCACATAATGACAACGTGTAAAAAGTTTTTTGTTGATTTCTGCAAATTTTATAAAAAAACAAACAAAAACAAACTAAGAAATCATATGTACATAAGTAGTCACAGCCTTTGCTCAATACTTTGTTGATGCACCTTTGGCACACCTATCTTTTGGCAATTTTGCCCACACCTCTTTGCAGCACCTCTCAAGCTCCATCAGGTTGGATGGGAAGCGTCGATGCACAGCCATTTTCAGATCTCTCCAGAGATGTTCAATTGGATTCAAGTCGGGGCTCTGGCTGGGCCACTCAATGACATTCACAGAGTTGTCCTGAAGCCACTCCTTTGATATCTTGGCTGTGTGCTTAGGGTTGTTGTCCTGCTGAAAGATGAACCATCGCCACAGTCTGAGGTCAAGAGCGCTCTGGAGTAGGTTTTCATCCAGGATGTGTCTGTACATTGCTGCATTCATCTTTCCCTCTATCCTGACGAGTCTCCTAGTTCCTGCTGCTGAAAAATATCCCCACAGCATGATGCTGCCACCACCATGCTTCACTGTAGGGATGGCATTGGCCTGGTAATGAGCGGTGCCTGGTTTCCTCCAAACATAACGCCTGGCATTCACACCAAAGAGTTCAATCTTTGTCTCATCAGACCAAAGAGTCCTTCAGGTGCATTTTGGCAAACTCCAGGTGGGCTGCCATATGCTTTTTACTAAGGAGTGGCTTCTGTCAGGCCACTCTAATATACAGGACTGATTGGTGGATTGTTGAAGAGATGGTGGTCCTTCTGGAAGGTTCTCCTCTCTCCACAGAGGAATGCTGTAGCTCTGACAGAGTGACCATCGGGTTCTTGGTCACTTCCCTGACTAGGGCCCTTCTCCCCCAATCGCTCAGTTTAGACGGCCGACCAACTCTAGGAAGAGTCCTGGTGGTTCCGAACTTCTTCCATTTACGGATGATGGAGGCCACTGTGCTCATTGGGACCTTCAAATCAGCAGATATTTTTCTGTACCCTTCCCCAGATTTGTGCCTCAAGACAATCCTGTCTCAGAGGTCTGCACACAATTCCTTGGACTTCATGCTTGGTTTGTGCTCTGACATGCACTGTCAAGTGTGGGACTTTATACAGACAAATCATGTCCAAACAACTGAATTTACCACAGGTGGACTCCAATTAAGATGTAGGAACATCTCAAGGATGGTCAGTGGAAACAGGGTGCACCTGAGCTCAATTTTGAGCTTCATGGCAAAGGCAGTGAATACTTATGTATATGTGATTTCTTAGGTTTTTTTTTTTTTTATTAAATTTGCAAAAATCTCAAAAAAAACCTTTCTACATGTTGTCATGTATTGTGTGTAGAATTTTGAGGACAAAAATTAATTTATGCCATATTGGAATAAGGCTGTAACATAAAATGTGGAAAAAGTGAAGCGTTGTGAATACTTTCCGGATGCACTGTAGGTTCTGAGCCACTATGACAAGGGCCAAACAGTGATGGCTAGATGACTGGGTCAGAGCAAAACAGCAGGACTTATGGGATGTTCCCGGTATGCAGTGGTTAATACCTACCAAAAGTAGTCCAAGGAAGGACAACCAGTGAACCGGCAAAAGGGTCATGGGCACCCAAGACTTATTGATGCGTGTGGAGAGCAAAGGCTAGCCTGTTGATCCCACAGAAGAGCTATTGCAGCACAAACTGGCAAAAAGTGAATGCTTGTTATGATAGAAAGGTGTCAGAACACAGTGCATCGCAGCGTGCTGCAGACCAGTCGAAGTGCATGTGCTGTCACCACCTACAATTCGCATGTGAGAGTCAGAACTGGACCATGGAGCAATAGGAGAATGTGGCCTGTTCGCATTTTGTTTTACATCATGTGGACAGCCGGGTGCATGTGCATTGTTTACCTGGGGAAGAAGCCTCTTCTGCCTCCAGTACTTAGTGTGGGGCTGCCCTCGTTATGGCACAGGACACGATACCCACTCCACACAGCAGCAGTGGCAGACCATGCTTAAAGATTGCAGGAGCTACACTTCCAGTTATCCCATCCCAATGGCAAGCAGACCAGTATTCAATTGTTTTGGATGGCACACATATCCAGGTCACTGAATTACCCCTCAGTGGATGCAGGCAGGCAGGAGAATGTACCATCCATGGTACCTCATCAGTCATTTACAGGCATATTGAGGATGTAAAAATAAATAGAGAATTCCTGCTGATGGCGGCAATGAGAAAATCAGCTGTGTGTGGTGGGAAGTTTTTTTTTAAAAAAAACCCTGAAATTCCTTGCAGGCTATAAGAGTATAAAGGGGGAAGCAGCCTGCATTTCTGGAAAAACATTTAAAAGAGCCAGTGTGACTCCTATATACCACAGTGTTCTAGCAAACCTCCAAATGGATGAAAGAAAAAACATTTAAGTTCAAATTAATTAATGCCCGCCATAAACATAAATTGGGAAAAGAATCTCTGTGATAGAATATTGGAATATACTAATACTATCTGAATGAACTTAATGTACTTAGTTCCTGTAAACGTCCCCTAATCCTTATCACAATACTGGAAACCAAGTGACCTTAATCCTTCAGGGGCAACATGAAACTTACTTTGCCAAATTAGTGCTCAAACTTGGCTGAGCAGAACCACCACTTGTGCTTCTTTCTGGATCCCTTCGAACAACAGAAAGTATCACTTTTTGCATATTTCCAAAGAAAAGTTGGACATCATTTGGTCTTTGCGGCAAATCATACACTGCAAATTTAAAAAATAAATAAAAGCAAACCTTTGAAAAAACATTTGGCCATTAGAACGATAAAAGTAAATTGCTTAAAAAAAACAAACAACAACATTAAACCAAAATTAATGAATGGCAATTAAAAAACCATGAAACATTACTAATATCTTCAATAAAAACTACACTAAAATGTAATATTAGGGAGCTTACCAAAAGAAACTTCTTGTAAGCCTATAAGAGAATCGTTCAGTAGACAAAAAGTTAGCTATAAAATGGAATATAAATTATTCCATGTCATTTCTATATAAAAATTAGCATGGTGAACAGCTCTGTATTGTAGGGGGACCAATAAATCTTCCCTAGGGATCATATCCTATTAGGTGCAAGTTTACTAAAAAAAATCTTGCATCTGCTGGGTTTTTCTTGCAGGTTGAAGATTTTTGATTATCAATTGGGCGCAGGTTTTTGATTTTATATTGAGCACTCAAATGTTTGAGCACCTCCAGAGTTTCTAATTTTTCCTGAAATCCTTATTTTAAAGGAAAAACTGGTGGGTCTTGCTTCTGGACAACTGTAGCAACCCCCCTCCTAATGACTAATTAAGCATTGGATGTTTCCAATTAGCTTATTTAGTCCAATACTCACCTTCAGGCAGCGCTGTCCTCCTCCACTGTTTCTCCAGCATACTGATGTCTTCCCTCCGACGTCTGCAGTGTGTGTGAGTGATTTGTGTGTTGTTCAGCAGAGGCACCACGACTAAATGCCCACGATGGCCCTACAGACCGAGTAGAATGTGCTGTCTCAGTGTTTGGGACAGGGAGATCAACCTGTGTGTACACCTAAGAGATAGTCATATGTAACCATCTAGCCATGGTCTGCTTGTTAGCTGGCCATCCTCGTTTGTGAAAGCCATATAATACAAAAAGAGAATCTGATTTTCTAACAGAATTTGTACGCTCAACATAGATACGGAAAGCATGAACTACATCCAGGGAGGCTTCACCTAAAGAAAAATCTGCAGCCTGAAAAGCTGGAACTACAATTTATTTATTTACATGAAAATGGGACACTACCTTAGGAAGGTAACCCTTCCTTGTACGAAGAAAAGCTCTATCCTGGTGAAAAATAAAAAATGGGGAGCAACAAGAAAGCGCTGCCAAATCAGAGAGCCCCTTAAGACATATACCACAGTGCTACCATTGGGACATAAGGAGGCTGAACTCCCTGAAAAAAATTGTAACAAATTCTAAGCAATCTTTCCCTGAACCAGACTGACAATGCAGAAACCTGCACTCTCAAAGTGGCCAGGCAGAGACCAAGATCTAAACCAGCCTGGAGAAAAGCCAGTACCCAGGAAACCCTAAAACACTTTCAGTTCATACTTCCTGTGGGGACACCACTGACCAAAAGAACGCCAAACCCTGTAATAGATCCCGGCTTCTGTGCTCTAAGTATCGGTTGAATCACAGAGCTGGAGAAACCCTTGGGCTCTTAAGATGGCAGATTCAAGAGCCATGCCTTCAAAGCCAGACGAGGTAGATATGTATGCAGGCAGGGACCCTGCATTAACAGATCCTGCCATAAAGGAAGAGGATATGGACTGTCTATGGATAGATTCTGTATGTCAGTTAACCAGTGACGCCAAGCTGGAGCCACTAGTATTACTGTTCCGCCTTCCTACTTGAATCTCCTGTGGACTCTTGGGAGGAGGGAAATTGGAGGAACGATACCCCAGTTTGAAGTCCCATCTTACTGCCAGTGCATCCACAAATGCTGCTGATGGTCTCTGGACCTGTACCTGGGGACCTTGTGGTTGTGACGCTATGAGGTCTATATCCGGTAGACCCCATTTCTTCACCAAGAGCTGAAACACTCCCGGGTGGAGAGACCACTCTTCGGCGTGTATGTCCTGATGACTTAGGAAGTCTGCTTCCCAATTGAGGACTTTAGTAATGAATATTGCAGAGATGGCCGAAGATTACGTTCTGCCCAAATCAGGACCTTTGTCACTTCTTTCATGGCTGCATGACTTTGCGTGCCTCCCTGATGATTGAGGTAGGTTACTGTAGTCACATTGTCGGACTGGATCTGGATCGGCTTGCCTTGGAGCAAGCCCTGTGCCATGATAAGTGCTTTGTATACCGCTGCAGTTCCAGAATATTTATTGGCAGATGACTTTTCCGATTTGTCCATCTTCCCTGAAAGGTGTGATGACCTGTCACTGCCCCCCGTCCACAAAGACTGCTGTCTGTGGTGAATTTGGAATTCGGAATGGGCGCCCTTTGTCCAGATGATCCTTTTTCAGCCACCATAGGAGGGAGAGACGAACCTCTGGAGTGAGAAGGACCCTCTGGGACCTTATTAGCTGATACTGTCTGTTCCACCTGGAGAGGAATCAATCTTTGCAGAGGCCTGGAATGAAACAGAGCATACCCCACCATGTCGAATGTGGATACCATTGATCCCAGGACCTGTATAGCTGATAGAATGGATACCCTTCGTTTGTGTAGCAGTTTGCGTAATCGCAATAATAGGGCCGCAATCTTGTCCTCTGGTAGAAACACCCTTTGTATATGAGAATCCAGAAGTGCTCCCAGATGTATCATCTGCTGTGTTGGAGAAAGAGGATTTCTTCCAATTGATGATCCAGCCATGCTTTTGTAGGCAGGCTATGGTCAGATGAAGATGGTGTTGTAAAATAACTGGAGTTTGTGCAAATATCAGAAGATCGTCCAGATATGGTAGTATTCGGATTCCCTAACTCATGAGATAGCCCGTCATGACTGCCATTATCTTGGTAAATACCCGGGGGGCTGTTGATAGGCCAAAGGGCAGTGCCTGAATTTGGTAATGTTGTTGTAGGACAGCAAACCGTAGAAATTGTTGGTGGGATGGCGTAATAGGTACATGCAGATACGCATCCTGAATGTCCAGGGAAAGCAAATCCCCAGGCTCCAATGCCAAAATAATTGACTGTAGAGTTTCCATACGGAACTTCGGTAAATTAATAAACCTGTTGAGGGTTTTTAGATTTAGAATAGTGCGATGAACCCATTTGGTTTCTCAACCAAAAATAGATTGGAATAATAACCTCTTCCTTGTTGCAACACAGGAACCGGGATTATTACCCTTGCCTGCAGCAGGAAGTGAATGGCCTCCTGAAGCAGGATCTGTGCAAAAAAACTTCTCGGACCCAGGCATCTGTTTGATGCCAGTAATCCACAAACTGAAGTCGCCCTCCCACTCTGGGATCCCCAGAGAGGAAGCCTGCCCCATCAGGCCGAGTGTTTGTCGTCCGGTTTAGAAGCTGGATGTCTGGCCGGTCCAGACGTCTTAGTTTGTCGCCTGGATGTCCTGCGAAAACTAGACGGCCTGGAGGAAAATGGTTACTTTTCTCGTCCCTGAGGATGAAGGGACCGAAAAGAAAACTGCCTAGATTTTATTGTACCTGTAGATGGCAGACCTGCAGACTTTGAAGCCGCCAGAATAGCCATCATCTTATCTAACTCTGGTCCAAAAAGTATATTTCCATAGAAAGCAAAGGCTTCCAGAGCCGCCTTTGATCCTGTATCAGCTTCCCAGGATCTTAACCGAAGAACCCTGATGATGCTTTCGAAGCTAAAATTCCAGCATCTACTGCAGCTCCTGCCAAACAGGAAACCGCTTCCCGTATGTGGGAGATATACACCATCTGTTCTCTGGTAGCAGCTGGTAGAGTCTTCCAATGACCTCGTCCATTCTGCAACAGCTTTGGCTACCCAGGCTCCAGCCATAGCTGGATGAATAACAGCTCCCCATTATGAAAATATTGCCTTAAGACACGTTTAAATTTTCCTATCTGTAGAATCCTTAAGATGCTAATGGAATAAGCAATGTAGCATTTCTGACTAAGTGTGTCACGTGAGCATAGAGAGTAGGGTATAGTACCTCCCACTTAGTACATTCAGAAGCTGGGAAAGGATATAACAGTTTATCCGGGTTACCCCATGCCTCTTCCATAAAGCTCCGTTTTAGCCACCTTCCGGTATTTAAACACTGTAGCCTTCTTACTAGGGACCTGTTCATCATCCTGAATATCTAGGATTGCTTTAACCGCCCTCACCAAAGAAGGAACATCCACTGTGGATGGATGAGCCTCCTCTCCCGAGCTAGACCCTGGAGAAGAACACTGCACATCATCTGAGTCCCCTGATGTGTCTGAAACCATATGCTGAACAGGCCGATAAAAAGATAACTTTCACTTAGGCGCCTTAGTAACTACCGGTCTGCTTGCAACAGCTGACTGAGCTATACTCTAACTTGAGTGGACATAAGCATTTATCCAGGAAGGATGCATAGGAGGTGCAAATATAGCACACTGTGGATACCCCATACAAGGAGACAAGGACGACACCCAAGATGGCTCTTGTACAGGAACTGGTATACTGGACTGGTGAGGTGATTCTTTATAACAGACAGCACACAAACCATCCTTTATAAAATCCTGAGCGGACAAGGCCGCTAGACAGGCTTTACATGAAACCAACACAGTAGCCTCCCCCTCCTGATTCCCTTTACCTTTTTACATATAAATTATAAAGGTAACAATGCAATGTAATGTGACAACCTTCACAAATGAATGTGAAGTATAAAGAAAAACCCCACACACATGCATCAGAGAGATGAGGAGAAACACAGTGATAGTTATAAAATATAGGGGTATGCAAGGCTGCGCTTAACCTTGATCTAGGGTAGCTGCTAGGGAAAAAAATAAGAGGGATCCACCCACCCTGTTCGGTTATCAATATTTAAAAAAAGGAAATGTTCCCAGTGCTCACCCTTTTGAATGGTGTAATATATCAATACAAATGTCTCTGACACAATCAGTTAATGTCTCAAATAATATATAAATAATAAATATTTATATATTGTTTATTTATATATCCCAGTGCACGGGGTCCCAAGCGCCGGCATCCTGTGCACTTATCCCATAAATCAGAGACCAGTGCAGATATATAATGGAAAATATCAGGGTAATAGGTGCAGGTTATGTTGGGACTGTTCCGATTGGCGTGAGAATGCGGGCAATTGTGCATTACAAAATGTAATGCTTTTTGTTGTTTCTTGCTGATTACTCATCTATCTGTGCCATCACTTCTAGTACTATAGGTTTATGTGGCTGGTTAGTTTTACTCAAAAATAATATCTCTTATATACAGTCAGGTGCATAAATATTGGGACATTGACAGAATTTTCATATTTTGGCCTCTATTCACCACCACAATGGCTTTGAAATTAAACAAACAAGATGTGCTTCAACTGCAGACTTTCAGATTTAATTTGAGGGTAATTACATCCAAATCAGGTGAACGGTGTAGGAATTACAACGGTTTCTATATGTGCCTCCCACTTTTTAAGGGGCCAAAAGTAATGGGACAAACTAAACAATCCTAAATCTAACTTTCACTTTTTAATACTTTGTGGCAAATCCTTTGCAGGCAATTACAGCCTGAAGTCTGGAACGCATAGACATCACCAGACGCTGGGTTTCATCCCTGGTGATGCTCTGCCAGGCCTCTACTGCAAATGTCTTCAGTTCCTGCTTGTTCTTGGGGCATTTTCCCTTCAGTTTTGTCTTCATCAAATGAAATGCATGCTCAATCGGCTTCAGGTCAGGGGATTGACTTGGCCATTGCATAACATTCCACTTTTTAGCCTTAAAAAACACTTTGGTTGCTTTTGCAGTATGCTTCGGGTCATTGTCCATCTGCACTGTGAAGCGGCGTCCAATGAGTTCTGAAGCATTTGACTGAATATGAGCATATAATATTGCCCGAAACACTTCAGAATTCATTCTGCTGCTTTTGTCAGCAGTCACATCATCAATAAATACAAGGGAACCAGTTCCATTGGCAGCCATACATGCCCACGCCATGACACTACCTCCACCATGCTTCACTGATGAGGTGGTATGTTTTGGATCATGAGCAGTTCCTTTCCTTCTCCATACTCTTCTCTTCCCATCACTCTAGTACAAGTTGATCTTTGTCTTATCTGTCCATAGGATGTTGTTCCAGACCTGTAATGGCTTTTTTAGATGTTGTTTGGCAAACTCTAATCTGGTCTTCCTGTTTTTGAGGCTCACCAATTGTTTACATCTTGTGGTGAACCCTCTATATTCACTCTTGTGAAGTCTTCTCTTGATTGTTGACTTTGACACATATACATCTACCTCCTGGAGAGTGTACTTGATTTGGCCAACTGTTGTTAAGGGGTTTTTCTCCTCCAGGGAAATAATTATTCTGTCATCCACCACAGTTGTTTTCCGTGGTCTTCCGAGTCTTTTGGTGTTGCCGAGCTCTCCGATGCATTCTTTCTTTTTAAGAATGTTCCAAACAGTTGATTTGGCCACACCTAATGTTTTTGCTATCTCTCTGATGGGTTTGTTTTGATTTTTCAGTCTAATGATGGCTTGCTTCACTGATAGTGACAGCTCTTTGGATCTCATATTGAGAGTCGACAGCAACTGATTCCAAATGCAAATGTCACACCTAGAATCAACTCCAGACCTTTTACCTGCTTAATTGATAATGAAATAACGAGGGAATAGCCCACACCTGTCCATGAAATAGCTTTTGAGTTGATAGTCCCATTACTTTTGGCCCCTTAAAAAGTGGGAGGCACATATAGAAACCGTTATAATTCCTACACCGTTCACCTGATTTGGATGTAATTACCCTCAAATTAAATCTGAAAGTCTGCAGTTGAAGCACATCTTGTTTGTTTAATTTCAAAGCCATTGTGGTGGTGAATAGAGGCCAAAATATGAAAATTCTGTCAATGTCCCAATATTTATGCACCTGACTGTAGCTACCAAGCACTGCTACATAGTGATATGTGTAAGCTAATGTGGGGTACATGCTTGGCCGATGGATCAGCTGTTCGGCAAACCAACAGATATGGTATGTATGTGTGTGTATACACTTCCCAATCAGCTGACTGATATGTCTGGCCAGAGGAAGCAGTGTTGAAGTCATTTTAACAGCTTCCTGTGGCCAGCATATGGGTTGGTCAGTTGGTGGTGAGTACACATCGGAAAAGGTGAACAACATATCTGCAATATAGATCTGCTGTGCTGCACTTCCTCCCCAGAGATATATTTTTGATCATCATCCTTCACAGATATAGTTGGTGTACACACCAGCCGATGGTAGAGATTTTATATAATTTGTGTGCTGTACGAACGACATATAATGCAGTGTGCACCTAGCATTACATACTACACTGAGTTATAAACAGCCTCGCCTATGTGCAACTACAAGACTGCAGAGCCATAGACTTGTGATATTACTGTTGATGTGTGTATCTGGTGACACCTGTGTACTGATCAGCCTGTGACAAGCTGACTGCTCAGAAGTCCTGGAGAGGTTGTCGCATATCTCTGGAACTCTGTGCACATCTGGGGGGCTTTTGTGCCCTTGGTTGAAGATCTGTGTCCTGCGAGAGCTCATCTAATTGAGATATATCCCTCCTGTCTGGCACAGAACATGCTGTAGTTAGAAGAAAGTTGTAGATAATGGACTTCATACTCAAACATCTGTGGCCTTGTTTCTGTATGGTTGTGGTAGTTTGCTTACTACCAAAGGCTAACGTGATGATCACTGCTTCTATCCTTATTATCTGTCTATATTCATGTGGATGGCCCACTCGCTCACTATTTTCTCCTCAAGATTAGTATGGACACTTACAGCTAACACCATGCTGGTTGCAAAAGGTCAATTTAAAAAAGCATCCCATTTCCATCCGCACACGCCAAACGAGGAGGGAATTAGGCCTCCACGCCCACGAGATAGAGATGTTTTGTTCGATTACATGATCGCTGCACAGGTGCCACCAGGAAACGTGTATTTCATGGAAAGTGTGATCAGTCAACAAATCGGGACAGCCCGCTCTTTCAATCTCCATCCATTTGGGTGCACATGTCTGCAATTACTTTCTACCCTTCATGTGCATCATGCAGACTAGAGGGTCAGCCTTTTTGCAGCATTTAGAACTGAATAAAGCAGTAATAGATGGGTTAGGGGATTCCAGATATGAGGAAGTTGCAGTAGTTGAGAGGTAATGGAAGAATGGATAGAGCAGGATAGTTATTACCCTACATGAATATAAGTTTATCACTTGTCTTACCTTCAGACACCAGCTGTTCACCAGGAAATTCTTCATCAAATCTTGTATTTTTTAAATTTGTGTTTTCGGCAATGGTTTTTTGGGCCAATTCAGGCTTGTAAAGTAATGCCCTGTTATAATGGGAACATACTGTATGTTTTAAATAACTAGAGAATTATTACAAGAGATTCACAAATGTCTAATGCTAACAAAGATATTACCCCAGGTAAAGACAAAGTAAGTAGAAGAATTTCTGTAGGCTACCATGGTATTTGTATCAAGACTCCAAAAGCCTCCTACTCCATTTTCAGTTTCTATGATTGCTACAGCTTTACATCTTGTTCAAACACAAATTCTTTATAGTTCTCACCACAAGCTTAAAATATATTTTTTTTAAACTATGAGTGCTTTTAACTTTATACCTCACCTGCGAAACTGCTGCCTGGATACCTCATCTCCACAGCAAAAACACACTGTACATAATGTGCTAGGAATATCTTCTACTTTTGTTGCATTGCAGAATATTGTAACCAGCTGTATTAAAAAAAATAAAAAAAGAAAAAAAAAGAAAGAAGAAATCGAGGTAATTTTAAAATTACTGAATCAGTGTCATCTCCTGGGTCAGTTCATGGCTGTGTGGGTTTGTTTTTGTTTTGTTATGGTCATGGACATTTCCAGGGTTTTATAACCCTTGTAAATACTAAATTTTTTAATGACCAACTGTATAATACAAATGTTATTACTCAATTTAACTTCCTAAATTCTTCTTCTCTGTGCTTCAAGAGTTAAGATTTGTTGAAGTGGTTTATAGGCTGCATAAAATTGTTTTTATCAAGTTTAATAAAGAGAGGTTTAGTGCACCAAAGTCTGCTGAGACTACACTGTGTGTGACCCACCTAGACAAATATTCTCAACAATTAAATGTTGGCAACTATGTACACAACATGAGGGGCTGTCTTCCGATAACTTACTTTCAAACTTATGGTTACAGAACACTATAAAATGGAAATAAAATCCTCTGAGAATTTTTCAATGTGAATAACAGAACTGGTTATTGTCCAAATGCTAAACTTCTCAAAGAACTGTTCAAAACCTACCTCTTGTGATCCTTCTTTCAGTACAAACTTCTCAGGCGTTACACAACATGAATTTGGATCCATGATGACACTTTTTTGAAAGTTTGCAAAACACACTGCCTTAACATAAGCTGCTCTGGAACCTGTATTCCTAACAGAGAAGCTAATTTTGTTCACTCTACCAGGCGATACCCCATTTAGTGTCACCATGTAGCTATCCGATAGCTTTTTCACACCTTCAAGTATTATGTTACTTGTTCCACCATAGCCAGAAAGCGGTATCTAAATTGAAAAACAAAACGTTGGTTAGCAAAAACATGGTTGAAAGTTTAGGTATAAAAGCTAAGACTACCTAACCAGCAGATCAAACTAAACATAGTAAAGTAAAACAAATGGTCATGGCACATGAATGAAAACAAATATTCTGTATTGCTACTTTTATTATTCAAAAATGTTTACTTTAATATTAAGTAGTGCCAATCTTTCAGTATAAGCGCTGAGGGCTGAACTTATTTAAACTACTAGGATGTTATGATATTTTACTGTTTGAGTTTAAAAAGTTATTATAAGCTACACATATTCCTTGTCTTTAAAAAGGTTAAAAGCAGCTTTTTTATGTGCCTAGCTTGTAAACTTAATATCCTATGAGAAATTGTGCTTTTACAAATCAAAACACTAAGGGGTCCCATTTATCAATATGTATTTGAGGTATAATCTCCGAAAACACCCATTTTCAGGGGTTTACCACAAATCTTAATTATCCCCCCGTATGTATTAAGGAGGGACCGCAGCAGTATCTCAGATACCTGCTGTGATCTCTCCATTACCGCAGGCAGCCGCCTCTTCCACAGGTTTCTATGGGGGATGCGATGCGATCAAATTGACCAATATCTGGAATGCAATACACTCCAGATATTGGCCCCCTTAGCTAATGCCATCTGAATATGACGTTAGTCGCTGTAGCCTATGGGCTACACTGCACACAATTAGCCTGTGGAGGGATCTGCCGGAACCCTCCCCGGCTATGGCAGCTGTGCATGTGCAGCACACCCTGCATTGGCCGGCTGCTCTCCGGAGATATCGCAGCGACTGGCTCCTTTCAGAGCCCGTGTCCCTGCATGTACAGTACCGGATGATACATCCGTCCGGTCGCATTTTGCAATGCGATCATGGGCGTTACTGGCATGCCCTGATCTCATTGCAAAAGTGATAATTGATAAAGGGGGGTCCATATCTGATATGACAGATATTAAAGATATTAGGACACACTATATTTAAAAATGAGAAAATAAAGATTTATATAATTCGGCATTGACTGGACATTTTGCCCCACATAAATTTTAATGAGGCACAAATTATAGTTCTCCCTAAACCTAAACGCGACCCGGCTTTAGTCACCTCCTACCGACCTATCTCACTGCTTAATCAAAACCTAAAAATATTTGATAAACTGAAAGCCCAGCGTTTGCCACCTATTCTTTCTAAAATAATACATCCAGCCCAGACTGGATTAAAAAGGGAGACACTCATAATATTCAAACTCTTATTGCAGGCCTGACCCACACACATCAAGCGCGAGAAACCCCAATATGGTAGTCAGCTAGGACGCTGACAAAGAGTTTCACATGGTTTATTGGTCACATCTGCGGCAAATTCTTTTTCAATGCTTTGGTCCGGACTTTATATATGTTTCCAAAACACTTTATAACTCCGACAACTTTAACTATTAATGCCTTAAACACCAGACATTTCACTCTGCATAGGGGAAATAGGCAATGCTGCCCTTTTTCCCCTTTACCGTTTGACCTGGCAATAGATCCCCTATAAAGTCAATTCACACACATGCCAGGTAGGCAGGGAACAACAATAGCAGACAAAGGCCCTCATTCAGAGCCGTACGCTCTGAGCAGAGCGCACGCTCTGAATGAGGGCCGGGCTCCATTTTCATGGAGCGTCCTCCTGGACGCTCGTATAGCTGTGGGTCACCACCCACAGGCTATACGAGCGTGCTTTGTGATGGCCGCGATGGTCGAGACCATCGCGACCATCGAAATTGCGAGCCGGAGCCTGCGGTTGAGGTTTTCAACCGCAAGCTCCGGAGTGATTTTGGCTCTATCAGAGCCAAAATCACTCCCACTGACATCACTAGTGATGTCAGTGGGCCGGCTTCTGACGAGAGGCGTTCCCGTGGGAACGCCCCCGTCAGGGAGGCACGCCCACCAAAGGGGGCGTGCTGTCAATCAACATTGACAGCACGCCCCCTTTGATCGGACACAACGAGCGAAGGACTTTCCTTCGCTCGTCGCGTCCGGCGCATGCGCACGACGGAGCTCCCTCCGTCGTGCGCATGCTCAGTCCATAACATCGACCCACTTGCGAGCGGACAGCCGCTCGCGAGTGGGTCTGAATCAGGCCCAAAGAGCTTAGGGTTTTGGCCTTTGCAGACATCCTATTATATTTTCATAATCCCAAACAGGCCATACCCATGTTTTTGCATCAATTGCTGGTTTCCAAACTAATATGGCTGACTGACGTTCTAGCTTCTTTCCCGGAAGAATGTAGGGGTGCTAATTTTCCCTTTAAAGGGGTGACTTCCGCATTACTATATCGAGATATTAAGCTACCTGCTCTCTCCTCTCAATTACATGAATTCTAGTGGTCTCCTCGCACAAACAGTGACAGATTTTAAAGTATGGAGCACTCTTCTGTTATCTTATATTGTGAGATGCGTCATTAAAATGGTCAGTTTTCCCAGTTTCATTTTTTTATATACGATTCAAATGTTACCTCTATTACTTAAGAAGAAACACCTTTGCATATAAAATATAGAGATGCAAAGGTTTACTTGGGCTAACACCAAAGAATCTCTTTTTTTACATTGCTACAGTAACTTGCCCTGCATCAAAAGCTAAACATTAGCAGCCAACTATCGGTTTGCCATGGATTGGATTGGGGAGGCCACTAATTACACTAATTACAGGATTGAACAGGCGTTTACCCTGGTGAACACTTAGCTGCATTATTTCACATGCACTCCACTTTTCTTCCAATGGAAATTAAAAATAATTTTCTCCTGGCTACAACTTGAAGTGCTTGCCGTCAGTTTAGATTCACTTTGAAATTATCTAAAACCCACTCCCTCTTTCTTCCTTTGATTGATAATCCCATCCCATCTTTCCTGGAGGTCGAAAATCCGCTCATGTGCGGACCTGGGACCTCATTCAGACCCGCTCACAAGCGGGTCGATGGTGGGGCACTGCGCACACGGTGCGTGCGCAAGCCCCTGAGCGAGAGAGAAATTCTCTTGCTCGGGGCTCGCTACAAAAGGGGCAGCTGTCGATGTTGATCGACAGCTTACCCCATTTTGTAGGCGTGGTAGGGGGGGTGGCCAAACAAACGGAGGCGTTCCTGAAGGAACGCCTGCCATTTGTAGGCAGCCCTACTGACATCACCAGTGATGTCAGTAGGGAGCTTCCTGCGCTGTTAGAGCAGGAAGCTGCCTGGGGCTTGCGGTAGACGAGACCCAACCCCAAGGGTCTCATCACAAGCCCCGATGGTCTCGACCATCGCCGAGTCACTCGCTAAAGATGTGGGTGGTAACACACAGCTTAGCGAGGAGCCAGGAGACAGCCTTTCAAAAGAAAAGCGGCTGCCATCATTCAGAGCGAGCGGCTCTGCATGAGGTACCTGGTCCCTTCATGGGTTGAAATACCTATATTAGCTGATAGTCTCTACAACCATATACGCTTGGTCAGCTACAGCAAAAGTTTACCAATTCATCAATTCCACTATTTCCATATCTGCAAGTTTCGAGTTATTTGCAGAGGACTTTGTGGTTGCTGAGTGACACAGATACACAATGCAGACTGGATGGTGTGTCATATATATATATATATATATATATATATATATATATATTTTTTTTTTTCCCCAGGTATAGATTTACCTTACATAGTACAAGCCACTAAACAGATGAATAAAGTTTTAATTTCTGCCTCTTATCCAGAAATGAATTATAAAATCCTCCACAGAGCCTATTACACCCCAAAACTGAAGTTTCTGATTGGACAATCTGATAACTCTAATTGTTATAAATGTGGCTCTCTAGAAGCAGACAGTTATCACAGTCTCTAAACGTGTCTGAATGTCAGACGATTTTGGGATCAGGTAGACTCGCATTCGAAATTCCCTTGGCATAGATTTTGTAATGACGCCTGAATAGGCATTTTGGAATAAATGTACTCCCTCTCTGACTCAAATTTTAACAAGATCACAAAAATAGTTATTGACTAAAATCGTAGTTGCAGCCATTAGACTATCCTCTCTCAGTGGATAGAACCTACCACATCAGCAATAACTTTACTGTTACTTAGGTAACTTTATTTATTTGATATGGATTGGTCCTCTACGGCTATTGAGATAGAAAAAATGGCTGAGAAAATCTTCTCAATTTGGCTCCCCTATGTTCATACACTGTCCCCTGACATGAAGCTAGCACTTAATGTAGATTCCAGTTAACATCTAGCTATATAAGAAGGTACCGCACCTTTCTGATAATCATCTTCACATATTTCTTAAATGTTTTGTATTAAGGCTTCAATATATTTGTGATGTTAAAATTTCTCATTTGAATTTGGGTATCGATTGCAGTTTCTAGTACATTTTCACTCCTGTTAATTGCCAAAGAGTTGTGGATATGTATCTGATGCTTCCTGATATCTACTTCTCTGTATAATTATCTAGTTTACCTTTATACGCCACTGAATGTTTGTTACCTATGTCGTGTCTCGATCAATAAAATATATATTTTTAAAATAAATGAGAAAAACATTTAATAATGTAGAATATGAAAGTTATATACAAATAAACAGTAAGCAAAACACACATGTGTATCATAAACATGTGTGCAAACTTAAAAGAATAGAATGTATCTATATCATATGTAAAACTCAAACAAAAAACCCCCTTCCTAATATCTTTATTATCAGATGTGGCATTTTTAATTTTTTTTTTTTTTCAAAACGCAGTTAAATCAGATTTTATTTTGCTTTTTGGTTTTATTCCTTTGGGATTTTTGCACAGATACCAGTTTGGAACAGGTTGCTGTGAGTCTGATTATTTACACACAGAGTAATCAATGGATTATTAGATCATACTTTTGCATTTGTATCACACACACACACACACACATATATATATATCTTTTTTTAATATCACACTATATTATATATATGCACACTTAGACATATATAACAATACAGTATATATACACAAACACACTTTATAATATTTATTAGTGCCTGGGGTTCTTCTCTTCTGTATTTAGATTGTAAACAAACATTTTAAAATAAACTGATGTTTAACTGTGCTTAATATCCTCTGAAACTTACAGTGAATTTAGTTCCAGGCTGTGAAGATTTAATTCCTGACTGCTTTATTTCCAGCTTGGCCAACATGCAGCCTATGCGTGTAGGAGAAAACATCAAATGAATAACAGAATCTTCTGTTGGACGAATAGTAAGCTCACGATTGCTGGTCAAACGTTCTTCAGGGCCAAAAGTACTTTGCAACTGTATGAAATAATAAAATGTAGTAGTAATATTTTTTCATAAAAGATTGATAAAAAGATACCATAGTCCCCTAACGGACAATTTAAGATAATAAAGGATAAAACTAGAACTAAAACTGGGTGTGCATGCAGTGTCCCCAACTGACTTAAAAAAGTATTTAATAGAAATATAAAAATCCCTTTCTCTCGAACATCCACTGGGGTCACTGGGACCAGAGGAGTTTTCAAAGAAGCCCCTATGAACGTGAAAACTCTGAAGTTGCAGTACACAAAATGTTTAGACTAAAACTAGTAGATGTTTGTGAATGTAGAGCAGAAGATCAGGTAGAAGCCCAATCCAGCTGTTCTGCAGAGGACCATATCAAGGTGCTCACCATAATGGTCGAATATGCTCCTATATGGTTGTCTTCTGTTAATTAGCCATCCTATGAAGATACATTTTTTTAAATTCAAATGTAAAAGTACAAAAGGTATCTTCTATACTTGTTGATCTTTCCAGTGGTAGTTTAGGAATATCTATGTTCTGGTTAAGATGGACAATAGACACTACAGTAGGCTGAAAGGAGTACTTGTGAGTATGTGAACCTTGCCTTCATTGAAAATGATTTAGGAGATCATGAAAAAAGAATTAACTTTGAAACCATTATCACTGTGAAAATAGCAAAATGAAAGGAGTACCTGTCATAATTGTCTAGTTTTAAATTAACTCTGTTGAAATTGTTGATACTAAGCCACCAAAAGGAGAGAGACACAAGCATCTTTGGGCACAACCATATTAATTGACTGGATGTGTAATTGTAAGGTGTAATTTGTCCCATGAGCTAGAATCTATATAAAACTCCCATGAGAGGAACTAGCCAAACGAGGAACTAGCCAAACTGAACCGCCATGAAGTGTGTCACCATCTTTCCTAGGACTTGCATGCCTTGACAACCTTATCACTAAGTTTAATGAGGAAATTGGGTCTTCAAGCCAGAAAATACTCTGCTCAGTGTGGTCAAATGGGTATGGGCCCAGGGAATATACGGAGATCCTGCCATGATTAACCATTCATCCATTTAAGGGAAGACTAATATCTGGCACTTAAGAGAGCAGCCATGATCTTTGTAGAGAAACAAGATCAAACAGCTAATCTGAGGGGAGAAAAACCTCTGCATATTGGCGATAGTAAAAGGCACACAATTAGTGTTCAACACATTTACAACACAATAATAACCCCCCTCTCCCCCCAAAAAACAACTAAACTATATCAAGATTTTTATAACTTACAGTTAAAAGCTTTATTTTAATTTCCATGGGGACAGTGTACACCCTTCCCTCATGTTGCCTTTTTCTTATTCCTGAGTGTTTGATGTTTGGATTTTCTGTTCTGGTTTCCTGTTGGGTACCCCTATTGCCACTATATTAGTTCTATTCCTCTCTTTTTCTCCCATCCATGCAATATATTATGCGCGGGACCGTATATTGTATTTCCCTTCCATCAGACAGAAAGGAAAAGCTCAACCCCCCCCCCTTTTTATCTATGATAACAAGCGCTGTGTCCCTGACGAGAG